>APFE031210723.1:0-13844 GCA_000404065.3 Pinus taeda | reverse complement strand
TGCTTATTGATGGTTGTTTTCGCAATGTCACAGGCGGTGTAGGATCTAATGTACTTCCCAACATCCCGATGAAGTTTTGGCCAATAAAAATAATTTTGCAATACCGCCACTATTTTCTCTACTCCGAAATGTCCAATGACCCAACTGTAGTGTGCCTCCCAAATCACCTTGGCAAGCTCGCTTGAAGGATCATAGATGTCTCCTAGGTGGCATAACAGTGCATCCTGAAGGCGCAAATTTGGAACTTGCTTCCCTTCCAAGAGTGTCTGGTATGTGCTGCCGAATTCTAGATCACTCTTGTAAAGATACGGTTTCCCCAAAGTTTCGTGTCAAAAAGAGTCGATCATAATGATCAACGCCATGGCCAGTGGTCGTCTTAGGCAATCAGCAACATTATTGGTGTTTCTCTTCTTATACTTAATGTTCAAATGGAATTGTTGCAGGTAGGTGGACCATTTCTGATGGCGATTGTTATTCAACTTCCCTTGTGTCTATATGAACTGCAGGGGTCGATGGTCTGTTTGGATGACAGTTTCCTTCCCCATAATGTAATGCTTCCATTGACGATTGGCCTCCACAATGAAATACATTTCTTTGTTCTAAGTCGGATACTTTTGGAATGTGTCTAAAATTTTCTCATGTTGGTAATCCATTGGATGCCCATGTTGAGTAAGAACCGCACCAATAGTATAGTCAAAGGCATCTGTATCAATCTCAGATGGTTGTTACAGGTCTGGTAATATGAGCATTAGTGTAGAGTACAGATAATGCTTCAACTCAGAAAACACCTGATATTGGATTTCAGACCAAAAAAACTTTGCTTTCGCTCCGCCCTTGGTGACTTGGCTTAAAGGCCAAGTAATATGAGAGAACCCAAACACGAACTGGCGATAGAAATTGGCAAAACCCAAAAAGTTTCGGAGCTCTGTTAGAGTGGTCGGGGCTAGCCAATCCCAAATGAATTATATCTTGGTTGGGTCCACATGTACACCCTGCTCATCAATGATGTACCCCATATATTGAACCTGGTTCATGCTAAAAGTGCATTTCTCCAATTCAGCACACAGCTTGTGTTGTTGTAGGGTTTGAAGGACCTGTCGAATATGGTGGATGTGCTCTTCCTAACTCTGGTTGAAGATCAAGATATCATCTAAATACACCACCACGAATGCATTAGTGAAGGGTCGCAATATGTCCTCTATCAGTCTTATGAAGGTTATAGGGGAAATTTTCAATTCGAACGGCATGCCCAACCATTCAAAAAGGCCCTCCTTGGATTTGAAGGCGGTCTTCCACACATCAGAGGGTTTAATAGGCACCTCATGATAAGACTTAAATTCAATCTTGCTAAAATATTTGGTCCCCTTGAGCTACTCCACAAGGTCATCAATCCACACGATTCGATACCTATTCTAGTAGTGATCTTGTTTAGCACTTAATAATCAATGCAGAGTCTCTAGGTCCCATCCTTCTTTTGTACCAATACAATTAGTCTCCCACAGGGGATGATCTTGGCATGATGTGCCCTTTCCGCAATAGTTCCTGAATTTACCTCTTGAACTCATCATTCCCTAGAACAGATCGTCGATAGATCCGTCCATTCAATAGCAGCACACCCGGGGTCAGATCGATGGAGTGCTTGACTTGACAGTGTAAATGTACTCATCTAGGTGAGGCAAAAAATATCCCTGTATACCTCCACGACCTTGTCCATATGTTGTTGTTGTGTAGAGGAGCCATGCCTGGAAGTCGTGGCCATAACGTTCTTCTTGCCCTAAGGGCGAATCATAAGGAAAGCAAATTTCTTGATCTAGGAAATGATCTTATTGTATTTCTTTGCAGTGATCAAAGAGATGGTGGTAGGTGGGGCTACCTTCAGTATCTTGTACAACTTATTCGCCAAAGTAATAATTACAGAGCACGGTTTAGACTCATACAACATGTCACTTCCACAAGAATGGTTGTCTTAATAATACGTCACAAACTTCAAGAGGAGAAACATCACACAGTACCTCATCCATGAAGGGCTTGATGTTGTAGGGAAGGCGGCACTGTTGGCTGATGCAGAGATTTCGTCCTTGGTGAAGCCACCCGATGGTGTACGGTTGTGGATGTGTTGTAGTCTTTAGGCCCATATGCTTCACAAGCTCTACTGAAATGAGGTTATTTTGGCTCTCGCTGTTGACAATGAACTGGAGCAAAGAACCCTTCACCCACATCTATGAGTGGAAGAGGCGTTCACCCTCCTCTGGATCTTCAAGATCAATCTTCTGGATCTTGGTGGTGGCCACAGTGGTACTAGGCTCCACATCAGTGAACTACTTCCCTTTTTCATTCCCCTTATTGGGTAATGATTCAGAGTCGGAACATGCGTCTAATTTGGAGGCCTTCAACTTGGCCACCAATGACTTCTTGGCTCGACACGCACTTGTGTTGTGAGTGGAGCTCTTATGGACCTCACACCATTTTCTTGTGTCCTTCTTTGTCTTCGAAGTGTTGTTCTTTGCTTGCAGCTTTGGCGGGTTGTCCTAGGTAGCCCTGCCTTGGCTTTGTCCTTTGCCCTATGGTTTTGGGGCACCTTTTCCTTGCTTTGGATTTGTAGATCCAAAGTCCCGCTTCTTCTATTTAAACTTCTGCTCAATATTGACAGCGTACCGATACATCGTGTCAAGCGAGGAAATATACAGGAACTCCATCTTGTCCTAGATGTACTTGTATAGAAAGTCGTGGCACTTGAGTACCAAATGTCGCTCAGCATCCTTGATACTCAACTTTGTGTGAAGGGTATGGAAATTATTTGTGAACTCCCTCACATCTTGGTCCCTTCCCTGTTGTAGAATGGTCCAGTTTATTTATTTATCTTCATAGCTCCCGACAGGGTAGTATTGTCCCTTGATGACGTCTCGAAAAGAATCCCAAGTGGGTGAGGCTAAAAACAATGAGGGTTGACTCTCTTCTTTTTGTTTACAATAGGTTTCCCACTAGTCCTTGAAATGTGGGGCAGCTTTGAGAAGTGAAAAAGTAATATTTTCCCGATTGGAAAAGTCATGAACTGAAAAATATCCTTCCAATAGATTTAACCATTTATCTATGGTGTTTGCATTTATCAAGCCCTCAAATATGAGAATATCAAAGTTAACTTGTACCTTAAAAGGAGTGGTGCCTCCAGAGTGGCTACTGGATGAAGATGTGTCGCCTGTGGGTAATTGTCGAAGGATCTGGGCAAAGTTATCCATCATCGCATTCCTCTGTCACTCAAGGGCTTCCTAGAGCAAAATTTTGAAAGGATCTCCTACCCCCTCATCTTTCTTTTCTTCTGCCATGGGAGGTCGTCAGGGTTTGCGAGGCTGATCTTGTAGTGGTCCAACCAGATCGAGCCCTAACTCCTTATACCCTGACATTGTTGGGGACATGCATAGAAAAATAGAGAAAGAGAAAACTTCTCTGATACCACTGATTTTAACTTAAACAATAACACAAGTTACAGATATAATCATAAATATAGATATGCAACATAAAACACTTCATTCCATTAATAGAAAAATATTGAACTATACTTACAAACAGAACGGAAATAAGATAGCTCGGGCAATGGTAGCTTATCTCTAAGAAGATATGTGGTGGCTACATGCCTCTGAACTATGTTACAATGAGGCTCAAGGGCCTATTTATTATTTGAAAACATGAGAAAACCCTAAACAACCAAAAACCCTAGGATATGTAACACCAAGAGTTTGTGGGCCCCGTTGGGGTTAGTTGGACAACTAACTTATCGGGGTTGTAACTTGGTCATATTATCTCTATTTGGAACATATGATACCTTGTTGGAAACATATCTCTGAGTACTACAAGTTTCATTGCAATTCCTTGCCTATTGCTATGGGCCTGCAACGGACCTCAATACAACGTCGTTTAGAGGATCAAAACTACTCCAGAAGTTCAGGACCCAAAAAACTACTAAAAATAATTACTTTTGAAATAAACAAGGAAACATATGAAACTAACTAGAGGGTCTATGTGGAATAGGCGGGTGACCACCAATATCCACCTGGATCACCTCTTTATCCTCTCACTGGCTATTTTAACACCCTTTGCGTTTGTTGTGGAGGGTTCAATGTTGTGGGCCACTGGATGGAACAATGCTCTATACACCATTGGTCCTCAATTTGCATGGTAAAATCGCTTCCATTCTATGTTTTTCTTTTATTTTTTGTTTACTATAGCATAATATTTTGATAGTTCTACTAACCAACAATTGAGTTGACTTACTAGGTGGGTGGTTTCTCAAAGTTTATTCTACCATCTATATAACCAAGTTTCTTACATGTCCCTGAACGAAATATCGCCATTAACATTTAGCACGGGCAAAACAATGAAAAGGGTTTCCGTTATTGATTCATCCATAATTATTTTTCACAAACCAATTGATCCCATCAGTGCTCTAGGAGCAACTGTTGTCATTTTGGGTACATTCCTCTATTCGCAAGTATGATATTTGTATATAGTCTTCGTATCCCGGTAAATGGAAAATAAACATGTGAAGACATGACCTGTAAATTTATTTCAAATGATGAGACCTATTAGGTTTCATTTGTAGGAAAAGCAATGAGGAACATATAGAAAGACAATGTTCTCTTCAAAATGATATGGAAGAACATCCAATTCCAATTCCCTGTGAGGTCATTTCTAAGATTGAAATTCAGGTTCCTGTTAGGCTATTTTGAGGTTGGATTTGATCGTGAGGTCATTTCCATGTTCAACTCGATTGTGACCCTTTTGTTGTCATCACAAATATTCCAAATTCCCATTTGCCTTCAGGTTGTAATGGTGAATTTTATTTTTCATTAACTATAATGTTTTTGAATTTTAATTTTTTTTATTATGTTTTTCTGAAAATGGCTTTCAATATTGGAAATTTTTTTATCATAATTTTAATAATAATGTGTTTTTTTGTTATGTTTCATTAAGATATATTACAAGTTTTATTAATTTACATATAAAAATTTAAATTAAAAACAAAAATATTATGAATATAAAATTATGATTATTATTTCTTAGAGGTGTAAATGTTTCTTAAAATTTTTCACTCTAAAAAAGGTTTGAACTACAAGATATTTCATCCCTCTTAGTGCTTGATAGATCCATGATTAAGATGGATCTACACTGCTCTTAATATAAATTTTATATACATGATATTTAGCACAAACTTAGCATGATAATGACATTGGTGAAACCAAAAAAGACCATATAACCACCATTAGATGGTGACAAATAATAAACAATTATGGTTAATTATGTTTAGGCTTCTATGAATTGAACAAGAAGTAATGTTACAGAAAGTGAAAATAGGTATCCCTTCCACCTACTTAGCTTAGTGAATTCTTCACGATCCACCTTGCGCTATTAATGGATTGAGAGGTTCTTTTCTCGTCCCATCTTTATTATATTCCTTTTTCATACAATGAGACACAACTTAGTTCTTTGCTCCTTTCCATCCTTCTTGTATTCTTTAGTGCTTCTTGTATTCTTTAGTGTTTACCTATAGCTAACGTCCTACACTTGCACTAGTACAAAGACTTATTAATCATTAAACATTATAAAATATTTAAATAAATTCTACCTAATTAACCGGCTTGAAAGGGTAATTTCCAACTTTACTTGATATTAAAATACTTGTTATCCAATGACTAATGGCCAAAATTAAAAAGCAATTAACTTATAATTTAGTACAAATACTAAGTATCTACATGGATTGAACTTAGAGTAGCAATTATTTCTTCACCTCACTTGCTTCTATGACAAACTGCCTATATAGCCCAATGTTTTACAATGGGGATTCCAGCTAGATCTCATGCTCTAGTTCCCTTTAGATTTTAGATTTTTTTTTGTTTATTTCATTTTATTTTAGAGTTTCACCCATTGCTCTGTATTTCTTCAATGTTATAAGAGATAATGACTTGACCTTGACAAAACACATCTTTCTTTAAAGGGCATCGATGGATGTCATAAAATAATTTTGAATTTGCATGTTTTTTCTTCATTCAACTTTTTTTGTCAAATTTATCCCTATGTTTGTTGTCTAAAATGTGAAATTCACAATAATTCATGCTGAATTGGAGGAAAAACATGAACCATATTAATTTTTTTTAAATGATATGGATTCTATACTTACGATATCCATATCTTTGATGTCATAGTTTATTTTTTGAGTCATTTTAAGCCACCAATGCATCTTGTCTTATTGTTTTAACTGACTTTTACTTGAGAAAACAAAACCATTTTTCTCTTGCAAGGGAATTGATGGATGTCATAAAATAATTTGGACTTTCCAATGACTTAACATGCATGTTTTTTCTTCATCCAACTTCTTTTGTCAAATTTATCCCTATGTTTCTTGTCTAAAATGTGAAATTCAGAATAACTTGTGTTGAATTGAAGGAAAACATGAGCCATATTAAATTTATTTAAATGTTTCAGATTCTAGACTTAAGATATCCATACCTTTTTATGCCATAGTTGATTTTTAGAGTTGTTTTCAGCCACCAATGCTTCTTGTCCTATTGTTGATACTATATACCTATCAAGATCTCCTTCAACAACTTTTTCAGCCACTTTTTATTTGTCCCTCTTGAAACCCTTTCCATCAAATATAATCTTGCAATGATGCTTTAGTATTTGTCTTCTATAGTTTCTTATTTGGGCCCAGTACATACATACTCCACATCTTTAACACCTTCATTAGGCACTTTCATTGGGTTTGTTCCTTAGACTTTGACCATGTGTACCTTCTCATGTCTTGAAGCAATTGTCTCTTGGTGACTTTTATTATCATTCAATTAGGAAAACCAATCACTTTTTTGTGTCATGTAATCTATTTAATATCTCCTTAAGAATATTTTTGCTCAATAGTGAAGTAATAAAGAGTATAACATCTCTCTTCTCTTCACCATCATAATTTTGATTGGGCTTCTTTTGATACAAATTACCTAAATGTCCTTTACACTTTGCATGAGAAAATGCATACTTCATTTCTACAATCCTTCTCATAATGACCAGGTTTTCCATAATAATAGCACTTGCATTTGATACCTAGGTTGAATTTTCCTCTCCTTTATGCTTTGAATTTGTGATCTCTTTGGCTTCACCTCTTATCTCTTTGGTGGGAAAAACTTTGCATTCATTTGCCTTATTCTTTAACACAAAGGCATGTTCACAACTTTCTTCTTCATCATATAGCTTATTTTTTTGTACATCAGGTAAGAGTAGTCTTATTAGCTTATTAAATTTGAAGGGCATAACTCATGTTGATAAGATGAGACTTGCTACAAACACTTCAAAATATCAAGAAAAATTAATGGCTATAGAGACAAGATCCTGCTCTCTATCTTTTCATACCCAATAATAAGTTGATCTCTTATATTTTTGACACTAGTCAGATGCTTATGTGGATCTTCTAACATGGAAACCTATAGGAAAATTGCCATTAAGGAGAGGGGTTAGAAATTGACAACCATTTTGTATGCTCATTTTCATGAAGATAAAATACAGAAAATTAACTCAGTTAATCTATTGAATGCAACCTTGATAACATAAGATATGCACAAGGTTTGCACGAAATGGTATAAGTCGGGGAGAAGGTTTTATAAATGATGAACATTAATCTTTTTTTTATATATATTTAGCATATTTTCAGGGCACTCACTTACTTTAGTACTCCTTGTTTGAGAATATATTTCCATTAAATTATTCTATTTTATACTAAATTTATAAAATGTTGAGGATCTATTTTGTTTTCAGTCTCCAATTTTCCTTAACTTTGTAGTTTTACTATTAATATAATTGATATTATAAAGGAATGAGCAGGTTCGTTAGAGAAAAAAATTTGTGTGGGTTTCCTTTTCTTTGATCTACAATTGTTTTGAAATTTAACACCTTACTTTTTTTTAATTTCATTCTCAACTTTCCTCTTTTGTTTCTTTGGAACTTACTTGGGTTATGTAGATTAAGCAAGTGGAATTAGTTTCATGGTTTAGCATCTGTGTATTGTCATCATTGATTTGTTGGATCAATTTTCAATCTGATTACTTTAGAACTCCTTGTTTGTAAGATCCCAAATCGCTAAATAATAAACAGATCTAGAATATTTTAGTGTTCTAATGAAATACTGACAAGCCAAGAGTAGGACACAAGGGATCTAAAATAAATGTAGCCTCTTATTTGTATTAGTAGCTAAAAACGAGATGCATGCCCATACAAATAAGATTCGAGCTCCTGCAAATGGCATGCACGGTTGCTCATTAATGACTAATCTAAGACATTGAAGCTCAATCGTGGACCATGGATGGAATCACCAGTCAAATTTATCACAGGGTTTTCATCCCAGGATCAAGCTAGAACTGGCCACAGAAAGTTCTCAACAAAAACATAAAAAGATAGACAAAGTCAGGATGCCCCAAATAGCTAGCTCCTATCCCCTTTTAAAGGTTGGATGGGCTCTCTTCAAGCCTTATTTTATTGTCTTTCCTCGAAAAATGAAGGTAAATACCATGTGAAAACACAACGGTAATACCATCAGAAGATTTTGTCCACTTCGACCATATCAAAAAAGAGAATATTACAAATCCTCCCGCCCAAAGATTGATTTCCCTTAAGAAATCCACTTCTATCCATAGCAGAAGCATTTGTACATTTATACCAAGATCCCATACAACCTAATGTGTTATTCCATGCCTTAATGCTAAATTATCCTTCGATACTTGGATCCCAAACAATCCTTCGGCCAATCCATCCCTCCATAGATTCACTTGGATCCGAAACAAAATTCTGCCCAATCCTACCTCTAATAGATTCTCTTGGATCCTAATGTCATCTAAGTCCTCGGACCTGTGGATTATGATACCATGTCAACCCTCCATCACTGCCCTTACTTAAGGGCCCAATCTACAATATGCCCTTGGCTAAGAGTATCCTCCTAGGAATCAACCCATCAATAGAGTTCCAACTCATAATCTCTAGCCAATCCATGGCATGGGAAAGATGAATGCCTATGATACCACTATAAGATCTCAAATCGCTAAATAATCAACAGATCTAGAATATTTTAGTGTTCTAAATGAAATAGTGACAAGGCAAGCATTAAACAGGAGGGATCTAAAATAAATGAAACCTCTTATCTATATTAATAGCCGAAAACAAGATACATACCCATACAAATAAGATTGAAGCTCCTGCAAATGGCATGCACGGCTACTCATTAAAGACTAATCTAAGACATTGAAGCTCAATCGTGGACCTTGGATGGAACCACTAGTCAAACCCACCATAGGGTTTTTGTCCCGGGATCAAGCTAGAACTAGCCACGCCAAGTTCTCAACAAAAACATAATAAGATAGAAAAACTTAGGATGCCCCAAATGCCTTGCTCCTATCCCCTTTTAAAGTCTGGATGGACTCTCTAGAAGCCTTATTTTATTGTTTTCCCTTGAAAAACAAAGGTAAATACTATGGGCTGATACCATGGGAAAACACTGCGATAAATACCATTGGAAGAATCTATCCACTTTGACCATAATAAAAAAGGCAATATTACATTGTCTGAGAATTTATTTCCATTAAATTATTATGTTTTATTCTAGATTTATAAAATGTTGAGGATCTATTTTGTTTCCAATCTCTATTTTTTCTAAACTTTGCAGTTGTACTATTAATATAATTGATATTATAAAGGAATGAGTGAGTTCCTTTGAGAAAAACTTCGTGCGGGCTAATTCACCTTTCATCTACTATTGTTTTGTCACATCAAATAATAAGTTGATCTCTTATATTTTTGACACTATTTAGATGCTTATGTCGATCTTCTAACATGGAAACCTGTAGCAAAATAGCCATTAAGGAGAGGGGTTAGAGATTGACAATTGTTTTGTATGCATTTTTCCATGAAAGTAGTGCCACATGAGCATCTCAAACATTCTCTATGTTGAAGATAAAATCCAGAAAATTAACTAAGTTGATCTACTGCATGAAATCTTGATAACACAAGATATGTACAAGGTTTGCACGACTTGTTATTAGTCAGGAATAAGGTTTTATCAATGATGAACATTAATCTATTTTTATAGATAAAATATTTTGAGGGCACTCAGATACTTTAGTACTCTTTATCTGACAATATATTTCCATTAAATTATTCTAGTTTATACTAAATATATAAAATGTCGAGGATCTATTTTGTTTTTAGTCTCCAATTTTCCTTAACTTTGTAGTTGTACTATTAATATAATTGATATTATAAGGGAATGAGCCAGTTCGTTTGAGAAAAAATTATGTGTGTGTTGCTTTTTCTTTCATCTACAATTGTTTTGAAATTTAACACCTTGCTGTTTTTTTTAATTTCATTCTCAACTTTCCTCTTTCGTCTCTTTGGACCTTACTTGGGTTCTGTAGATTAAGTAAGTGGAACCAGTTTCATGGTTTAGCATATTTGTATTGTCATCAGCGATTTGCAGGATCAATTTTCAATCTAATTACTTTAGAACTCCTTGTGTGAGAATTTCTTTCCATTAAATTATTTTGTTTTATGCTAGATTTATAAAGATCTATTTTGTTTTCGGTCTCCAATTTTTATAAAATTTGTAGTTGTACTATTAATATAATTGATATTATAAAGGAATGGGCCATTTCATTTGAGAAAAACTTCATGTGGGCTAATTTACTTTTCATCTACTATTGTTTTGAAATTTACCACCTTAGTATTTTTTTTTCATTTTCAACTTTCCACTTTCATTAGTTCGGTCCTTACTTGGTATCTAGGTTTTAACCCCATATAGAAATCACCTGCATGCAAATTCTAAAAATAGAAAATAAACAATAGCGAGAGCATAACACATAAAACAAATATACACAAATATTTTCCCCTAGATCCAAAAATCGGGACTACCAAATTGGTTTTTCATTATGTTCCTTTCAATGTTACAATACATATATACATGCTGAAGCATCCAATACCTTGGACTGAAAACCATCGCGCCCAAAACCATGTGCAAAAACCATGCACAAAACCATGGGAAAAACCATGGTTCAAAAAAAAAGATTCCTGGGAGCGCTACCTCAGACCCACGTAGAGGGGCACTAACCACCCCCGTCAAACCTTCCGTTGCACATCAACGCAATGAAGGGGCAGCTCCACCCCCCCGTTAACCCTCGGGTTTAACTACTGTGGCTAGTCATGGAAAGAATATAACACAACCCAACATTCTCCCACTTGTTGTTTTCTTTCCACAGGCGGCCACAGGAGAGGTTAGTCATTTATCCAGCCCTGCAACACCCATTGATTCTCTACACCAAGAGAATTTCTCAGAGCTCACAAATTTTGTTAATGCATCTACAGTATTCTTCAAAGTGTCCACCTTTACCAGCAACACCTTTTTGTCTTCTATCATATCCCTCAAAAAGTGATACTGAACATCAAAGTGCTTTGTCTTTGAATGATATGCGGGATTCTTTTCCAATAAAATTGCACTTTGGCTGTCACAGTCTATCCTTATAGCTCCTTGTACTAACCCCATACTTGAACACAATCTTTGTAACCAAACTGCTTCCTTGCTTGCATGAGTGGCTGCCATGTATTCTGCCTCTGTAGTTGATAGTGCCACTACAGATTGTTTCTTACTCATCCAACTAACTGCACCTCCAAATAGATTAAACGGATACCCCCTTATAGATCTTCTTTGATCCAAATCTTTAGCCCAGTTTGCATCAACAAAGTAATGAATATCCAAAACTCTGTCCAATCTTGGTTTTCCTTGGTAGCACAAACCATAATCACTAATGCCATGCAAATACCCGAAAACCCGTTGCACTGTTGTGCAATACTCCTTCCCTGGTTTTGACATAAACCTACTCAATACTCCCATTGCATGTGCAATGTCTGGTATAGTACATACCATCACATACATTAGGCTACCGACTGCACTTGCATATGGAACACATGACATGTCCTCTTCCTCTTGTTGTGTCTTGGGACACTATTTGGCAAATAACTTTACACCTACAGGAATAGGAACCTTCACCGGTTTACAATCCTACGTATTAAACCCCTGCAATATTGTCTCAACATACTTTCTCTGGTTTAATGATAGCTTCCTCTATGGTGTAGTATGATCCGGATTATCCATAGTATTATATTCACCATGTCGACATTTCAAACCCCAAAGGGGGTCTATCATCAGGACCAAAAAATCGTAGATTATGAATGATTGTTCTTTGAGAGAAGAATGCTCCCACTAGCGTATATATAAACCAAATTAACCCTAAATAGCGAAAGCCAACTTAACCTACATATATTAGTTTAATTTTTTATTCTTATTTTATTTATTTATTTCAGTGTTAATTTATTTGTTTTAATATTAATTATTAATTATTATTTAATTATTTTTTATTTTTTAATAAGATTATTATTTATAATAGTTTATAATTTATTAATTAATTTAAAGGCAACTTAAAATTTATTTAAATTAAATTAATTATTAATTAGTTAGTTTAATCAATTTAATTAATTTAAATTTAATTATTAATTTGTTTATGATCTTGATATTTTCTTTTCTTTTTCTTCTTTTTTTGTTAATTTTATTTTAATTATATTTAAACTTCTAAGTATTCTAATTTATATATAAGCTTAAAACTATTTAAATTATTTAATTAATTTTAATAGTTGATTATAATTTATCTTTTAATTGTGTTAATTTATAAAACTAATGTTACTATAATCTATGGTCATTAGAATAAATTTATTTTGTTATTTTGTTATATTGGGGAGAAACTAGTGATACTAAGCTAAAAAAGATTTGGAGGGATTTATTTGTCTAATGAGGGGAAGCCAGTTTCCACTAATCTCGCTCCCATTGTCCCTGTTGAGGTTTCGAGGAAATTTCATGATTTCTATGGCCTCTCTAATTTTCCTCTTTTGATAATGATCCTCTCTTCAATGATTTTGGCGTCTTCTAAACATACATGATGTTTGGTTTTGGATGAGTGTTCCGCAAGTGCTAATGTATGGGATCTTCCATTCTTAATATTAGCTCTGTGCTCTTTAAGTCTTGTTTACAGAGATCGTCCTGTTTCCCTGATATAACTCTTGCCACACGAGCAATCAATCTTGTACACATCCTTGAGTTGTTGATGATCTATGTTATTCTTGACTGATCTCATCATTTGCCTAATTGTTCTACATGTTGTAAACTGAGTGTTTATGTCCTTATTTTTTAAATTTTTTGCAATTTTATTTGTAATCCCCTGAATGAATGGGAGGTAAACTTTCCCACAATTTTCTTTTTTGTTTACCCCAGGATCGCTAGAGAGGACATTATCCTGAGCTCTTTTAATATCTTTCTTAATACTAAACTCCTTGTATCCTATGTTTTTGAAAACAGAGGTTAAGTGTTTAATTTCTTCATCTAAGTGATTAGGGTTAGAAATTCTAAGAGCCCTAACAACCAGAGTGTTTAAGATGCCAATTTTTTGTGATGGATGATGTTACGAGCTAGCATGTAGATAGCTATATGTATGTGTTTTCTTCCTATAGACTTGGTGTCCCAAAGTACCATCCTTTTTTCTACTGATGAAGACATCTAGAAAGGGGATTTTTCCATTTTCTTCAAGTTCCATAGTAAACTTGATTTTGGAAGAAATAGAATTATGATGATTGAAAAAATTCTTCATCTCAGTCTTGCCATGATTCCATTTTAAGATGATTGAAAAACTTTTCTAGCTTCCTCTTTGCCCAATCTCTTTTAATTTCCATGCCCAAAATATAGTTTGCAACACCAAGATCTTTCATGTCGAATTTGG
>APFE031210722.1:14509-32467 GCA_000404065.3 Pinus taeda | reverse complement strand
GAGATCTTTCATGTCAAATTTGGAGGACAATTGGGTCTTCAAATCCTGGATAATTTCTTTGTCATTTCCAACCAGCAACATATCATCCACATACAAGACCAGATAAATAAGATGGTCAAAAATTAATTTAAAATACACACAGTGATCTACTTTTCTTCTGGTGAAGCCAAGTCGCCATATAAATGTATCAATTTTTTTATACCACATACTTGGTGACTGTTTTAACCCATATAAAGACTTCTTTAACTTGCATACCAGTTCTTTCATACCCTTCACCGCAAAGCCTTCAGGTTGCTTCATGTAGATTTCCTCTTCCAAATCCCTGTGAAGAAATGTTGTCTTCACATCCATCTGTTCTACCTCAAAATCAAGAGCAGTAGCAACAAATAAAAGTAATATAATAGAAGTTACCTTGGAAACAAGAGAAAAAATATCACCAAAATCAATTCCCAGCACTTGGGAATAACCTTTTGCTACCAACCGAGCTTTTTATTTCTCCACCTTCCCTTCTGCATTTTTCTTCTTCTTGAACACCCATTTGCTGCTAGTGGGTTTCCTTCCAGCTGGAAACTCCACCAGATCCCAAGCCTCATTTTTGTGCAAAGATGCCATTTAATCAACCATGGCCTCTTTCCAGAGTTTTCCATCCTCTGAATCTATGAATTCCTTCACTGTTCTAGGATCATCATCAATAATAGATAAAGAAAAATTTGAACATAAAATAGATGGACTATACCTTTCTGGTTGCTTTCTTTCTTGAAATGATATTCTTATACCTAGAGTTTGTGGCTCTTCATCTTCTAATTCCTCCTCTGCTGTAGAATCTGATTCTTCCTCCTTTAGCTCAAACTCTATCTTCTCAGGTTGCTTTGGTTGGACTTCATGTTTAATAACATCTTTCACCTCTATGAACACCACATCTCGGTTGCAGACAACCTTCCTTCTTGTTGGGTTCCAAAGCTTATAACCCTTTAAATCATCCTTAGACCCAATAAATATGCACATTTCATATTTACTATCCAACTTGGTTCATTTCTCCTTTGGAACATGTACATATGCATCATACCCAAATACCGGATGTGAAAGAGATTTCTTACTAGTCCATACCTCTTGTGGAGTCCTATCCTCCAACGCTGATGAAGGTGATCTATTGACTAGGTAACATGTTGTCTCCACTGCCTCTGCCTAAAATTCTTGTCCTAACTCCACACCACTGAGCATGCTTCTTGCCCTTTCCATCAACATCTTATTCATTCTTTCTACACCTAGATTTTGCTGAGGTGTATATGGAGTAGTCTTCTGCTATGCTATACCACACTTCTTACAAAATTCTTCAAATTCCTTACTGTAAAACTCTCCACCGTCATGTGTCCTCAGCACCTTTATCTTCTTCTCTGTCTAGTTTTCCACCAGAGCGTTAAATTCTTTAAACCTATCAAAGACATCAGATTTCTTCTTAAGGAAATATATCCATGTATTCCTTGAGAAGTCATCTATAAATGATACATAGTACAAAGAATTACCTAGTGATGGGACCCTCATAGGTCCAAACACATCGTTGTGCACAAGATCTAATATATGTTTCGCCCTCTTACCACCAGTGGGGAAACTCACCCGATTTTACTTCCCATATACATAATTTTTACAAAAATCAAAATATAGAGAGCTATTACTCATACCTTCTACCATACCTTTACCATGAAGTATTCGAAGGCCCTTCTCTCCAATATGTCCAAGCCTTTGATGCCACTGCATGGTCTTCTCTCCAGAGACCACTAGATTTTCTGCTCCACTTTTAGGAACCATAAAACTGTTGAGCCCATCAACAATATTGCTACCTTGCAGCTTATATTGAGTTCTAGTCTGAACTCCACACATCAATACCAGTGCTCCTCGAACCATCTTGCAAGTATCATTCTCGAACATTGTTTTTACAGCTGCATCATCCATCTTGCTCACAGAAATCAGATTTCTGGCTAATGTAAGAATATGCAGAACACCCGAAAGTGTTCTAACCCTTCCACCTTGCAACTTCAACTTTACTTTTCCATGACCAAAGACTCTAGCCTTCCTATCATCCCCTAAGAAGACATCACCACCGTCATATTTATCATACTCGCATAACCACTCTCTATGGAGAGTGAAGTGAAAGGATGCACCTGAGTCAATTAACCATGCCTAATGATCTACATGTGTACTTGAAGAAGCCAAGTACACATCCCAACCTTCATCTGAGGTGGTGTTCGCCTCTGCAAAAGAAGCATCATCATATCCCTTTCTTTTTTCAGGAGTTTTAGATTTACAGTCCCTTTTGTAGTGCCCTTCCTTTCCACATTTCCAGCACACCACCTTTACAGATTTTCTAGAGATTTAGATCCCCCTCTAGATTTAGATCTCCCACTCGATGACTTCTTTTTGTTTCTGTTTTGGGACTGTCCTCGTACAGACAAGGCATCACCATTCTGGCTCTCCATATTTTTCCATCTCATCTCCTTCATTAATAAGGATGAGACTATTTCATTAAACTACAAGGCAGTTGCATTGCTACCTGTTGCAATAACCAGACTATCTGATGAATCTGGTAGAGAACACAACAAACTGATGCACTTATCTTCATTTGAAATTTTAATATCAACATATAATAACTGACTTACCACATTGTTAAATGTGTTCAGATGCTCTGTCACCGAGTCTCCATCTTTCATTCTCAGGTTATACAGCTTTTTCCGTAGGAACAGTTTATTCATCAGAGGCAAAGATTGGTACAAAGTCCCTAACTTGTCCCACAAATCCTTTGCTGTATCTTCCCCTGATACATTTAGTAATACTAAATTTGAGACACATAATCGTATTGTGCTCTTTACCTTCCAATCCAACTTATTCCATTCTTCATCGGATACTCCAGTTGGCTTAGTATCTGGATCTACCATGATCCATTGATCTTTATCCACCAACAAATCCTCCATATTGAGTTTCCATAACTCGAAACTCTGACCGTTAAATTTATCAATCTCTATCTTTCCATTTCTCGCCATCTTCTTTCACCACTAGAGTCAATCCTGCAGATCTCCCACTAAACAGGGTATACCATAGGCCTGAGCGAAACCCCTCAGCAACAAAGGTGTCCCCTTGAAGCCAAAACAACTTTGATACCAAATGTAGCTTTTAACCCCATACATAAATTACCTGCATATGAATTCTAAAACATAGAAAATAAACAACGCGGTAGCATAAAACATAAAACACATATACAAGATATTTTCCCCTGGATCCCAAAACCAGGACTACTAGCTTGATTTTTCATCATATTCCTTTCAATGTTACAATACATATTTATACATGCCAAATCATCCAATACCATGGACAGAAAAACATGGCGTCCAAAACCATGGAATGAAAACCATATATAGGTCTGCCGAACCTAATATAGGGTCCTAAAAAAAATTTCTATTGGCACTACCCTGGACCCTCTATAGGGGGGCTACCTACCCCCCACTGCGTAGTCAAGATAATGAAGGGGGAGCTCTACCTTCCCTCTAACCCCCCGGTTCACTACGTAGGTTAGTCATGGAAAGAATAAAACACAACCCAACAATACACATCCTACAGTTAATTGTTTCCAACTGATTTCACTTAACTCCCTGACATAGAAGCTTCCGAAAAATTCTTCTTGGCCTCCATAAAATTTCCTTTAGCCTGGTTGAGGTCAAACCCAACTTCCTTTTCAATAGCCTTGCATGCCCATCCTTCGGTCTCTGGCTGCTTTCCTTTATCTTCTCCTATGGTGATACCACTATGTGTTATGACATTGATGCTATGATCCTCTTCATGGGGTTTCACCGTCATCATCTGGATATTCCATGTAGGTTGTTGTGTCTTTTTCTTCTGCATCTTGGAAATCAACACCAAGCAATCCTCTATCACATGATCGAACTATCTGTAATATTGATAAGATGGATGCATTGGGCTCTAATAATCGTGCACAAAATGTCCAACTTTGCCACAGTTATAACAAATAACTTGTCTGCAACCTCTTCCAACCCCTCCTCCTCTTCATCTTCCACAACCATGGAATTCTACGCGCGCTACACTTGTGCCCTGATCCTAAGCCTGATATTTTGCTTGCATTCGATAGGTAGGTGTCCTTTCCATCATCAATTCGCAACATTGATGGTTTCTCTCACCATGTCCAATCAATTTACGGAAGGTACAAAATAATTGCTACGACGTCTATACAAACTTTTGCAAAAGGTGAAAATTATCCATCGTGTGCTTTCTAATGATCTGGTAGACAACACACCGTAATGGTACTCTTGTGCGTAGTTCCATGATATTTTCTGGCTTCAGAGGCACATGACCTCCTCTAATTAGGGAATTCTAATAAACAGGGAAATGATCCTTATCACGTCCTTTGTCCTTGCATTTTATACACCATACTTCAACGTGCACCTCAATTTAAGCTTCCTTTCCTATTTTTAAGCTCTCCAACTCCATGTGCATATTTTCTAGTTGCGACTGAATCTATTGTACTCCACCATTCGTATCTTGTACTGGTGAGGCTTCCAACCTCATCACGATCTCCATAACCTTTGATTGTGTTCCTATCTTCTCCTAAGATAATGGTAATCTTAGCTGAGGCAACAACGACGCAATGTGCCAGTCTTTGTGTTGATCATCCATGATGTTCATATTAGCTTGCCGGATCAGGAATTTTAGCCTCTGATCCAAATCTGATGAGGATTCATTTACCCTTTGCTATATATCCTTAAACTCTGTGACAAACTACGCCTGAGACTTAAGCTTCTTAAACTCACTATTAAATGCTTGCTAAGTCTATGCCAATGTCGCACTAGGTCTATCTTGATAGAATTTAATGTACCAAGTCAGTGTTGTATCTAGCAGTGTTGTGACCAACTACGCTTTTTTTAGATTATCATAAGTTATTTTTTGCACTTTCCATACAACATTTGCAACAAACCCGAATTTCTCGAGGTCTTCACTCCCTACCCCTTTAAACATTAGCATCTTCATTGTGTTTTCCATGTTGAATGGTTGAGGTAGAGGTGGAGGTGGTGGTGAAGGTGTAGGTGTATGCGGCGGAGGTGGAGGCGGAGGTGGAGTGGATGGAAGAGGTATCCTCAGGAGACCTTGACTTACTATCTACAATGTGTTTCGCAATGTACCCAGAATAGTCCCTTCGTCGTTGATAGAAGACAATCCTAACAATAGACTGTATTCAAAGCTTAATTCTCCATTCCATCTAAAGGGTTTTCTACTTTGCGTAGTCCCAAACATCAAGGTAAAGGAATAACCCCATTTTCACAAAACAACATCTTAATCCAAGTTTTCAGAGATTTTAAGTACTAACCTTGCACTCCCTTGAAGATCTTGCACTCTACTTCGCTATAGCTGATGGTCGTATCAATCATGAGCTCAATGATGAATCCTCCAATGATACGATCGATCCAGTGATCAGTAACTCATGTGATGCTATTTCTTGAAGCTTCCAAGCACCTCACTAGCTCTGGAGTCCACACAATAGGGTCGTCAAGTCTCCACGTACCCTAAATGTCCACTAATCTGGACAACCACTCATGTAGTTCGCAGCGGAAGAAACATGAAAAGGCTTTGGTTTCATCTATGTATAGGTATCTATTCAATCATTGTTCCTTGTATAATCGCATTTTTATTTTCTCCCTAGCTGCAAACGCTTGTTTCTTCCAATCGATCGACTTCCCAACTTATTTCCTAGTAGGGAATCACTTATTTGACATCACACATTCCCCAGATAGATCCTGGTCCCGGCATCATAACCATTTGTTGGCTTGATGAGGCCTTACCTAGGTACAACTTTATCTATGAAAACCAACAAAATCATAATTTCTCACCCTTTTGGCAACATCCTGCATAGGCAGGATGTAGCCTCACTCAAAGTAGCATTGGTAGATGCTAGAACCAGGTTTCTGCATCCAGAGGCTTGTGTGATGGTTTCCTGATACCCTTGGGGCTTAGTTTTGCCTTCACATAGATCTAGTTGTTTCGATAGATAACTACTAAAAGTCTATCTAAACAACTTCCAGATCTTTGTGAAGGTAATTAGTTATACTCATCTTGCATAGATATTACAGATCTATCAGTTTCACGTAGTAAATAATCATTAATTAACTTAAAACATATCATAGAATGAAGATACAAAACTTTAGCAAAAGTAAATAATAAGGCACAAATGTGTCAGAATCATCTCAAAATAGTCTTTATTAAGTATAAGCATTCAATTATAGAATTCTTATCCATGTTCACTCAGTTGTATGGGCTCACACACTGAGCTTGCAGACTTTCCAAGGTCTCCACGCAGTCTACAGTAGGAGCCTTCCCCTTTCGCCTAATTACGGGAAATGTCTTGTTCCTATGTTAGCACTTTTCCCTTACAATGGTTCTTCACACCAGTTCAATTCTAAGACTTACTATGACTCAATTTTATATAGCATTTTCTTTACAATACCGTGGTCCATGGACCATGGGCAGGTCTCAAGAAAACTCTATCACCTATGCAACTAAGGAAATAAAGTCCCTTTGACTTCTACTAGCTTCATGCTCTACTTTCCACATTTCACGGAGATTACATTTGCTAAAAATTATAATACAAAATTGACTCAAAACTTAACAAAATTTACCCAAGCGACCCCATCCCAACACAATCCTCATGAATGTCATGATACTTTGTTCAATTGTGTCCAAAGACATAAACAGTGTAGTGTAGATTCATGCTTTCACAAAAATGAGTCTATTATTGCATATCACTACAATGTTGCATGGAAGGCTGATGATTAATCAATATTAATCATATAATATAAATGAAAAATAAATATAACATGCACGTGTTGATGACATGTTAAATGTTTACACTATTAATCTTCTTAGAGTGTGGCAATCTAATGTTGATTTTCAGCTAGTTGTTTCACAACATGTAGTCGTAAAATATTATGCAAAGTATGCTCCAAAAGTTGAAAAGAGGTTATAAAGTTGTAAATATATGATGAAATAATGGAAAAAATAAAATACATTGGATATCCTTCTTGTGTGGATAAAAAAGTTTCCTTGTAGAAACATATAAAAATATAAGACATTTTTAAATCCTAGGGAGGATTATAAATTAGGATTAGTTACTATGACTCACATGGTAGGTAGAAAGGCCTAATAATGTGAATGTCCCCCAAAATTATAGTACATGAAAAATATTTGTTAACATATTGGTATCATCTACTTATAACATTACTTTCCTAATTGCAATATTAATTGTAATACTATTTTTTCAATCGTCTTACCCCTCCTTGTTCCCTACTTGATTTTTATGCTAATTTCCATGCACATTGTCCCAAAAAAAAACACTCAAATCACTTGTGCCCCTCTTCACCACAAATGATAGCAATGTATCCACTTTTGATAAGACCGAAGCTTCTTCCTTGTTCTCTAATTTCACTAAAACCTCTATCTGAATTTCTCTTTGTTTCCTTATTTTCATTGGTCTTATCATACTTCTCATCCCACAATTCTTCCACTTTTTTGTTTGGAATTGTGAAGTTCTCTATAGTTATCATAAGTTCTTCCTTCAAGAAAGTTATTCTTACTATTGTTTTATGGTAATTTTAGTTACACTTTTAACACTAAACTATATGGTGCTCCAAAAGAAGAATTTTTTTTATTCCTTTCTCTACACGTGCATTCCCTCGTACATATCCCCTTTCTACATATTATTTATTTCACACGATTGTAGAAATGAGAGGTATTTCCATGTACAAAAATTCGTTTTCATGTAAGGACAAAATGACCCACTACTTTATTCTCCCACTCATTCAATTTTCTTTGGCCGTGATACTACTTACACCTTAAAAACTAGCCTACCTGAGTTAATGAGTTTTTTGGTATAACCTGCCCTCTTAGGTGCTACTCATTTGCCCACATACTGATGATACAAAGAGCTTGGCACACCATACCAAGCTTGGGAAATGTGTGGAAAGGTGTGGAAGTGTGGATGTCTTTTCTGAATTCTTCCCCCTCCCATGGACATCCCCAATTCCACACCTCTATACACATTCCCCATATGCACCCTTCTTCAGCACACCTATAGCTCGCATAACAATTCTTTCACATGAAGATATTGGTTTACATGTATAAAAAATGCACTAGGTCATATGGTAATTCTCGACTGACATGAAAATTAATTCTGATAATCGCCATGAAATATTTAAAATGATAATAAGTGGCGTAAAAGGAATTGGTAGCATGATTAGGAAAGCGTGCAAGAAATAACAAATGTGGGAAAGCAGTCATGTTGAGTAGTGCATGTGTAGAATAAGTCATCTGCAGAGCAGATATGTACAAAAGATGTGTGTGGAGGTGGGAATAATGATAAATTGCAGAATGATTATAGAAATAGATCATTCTTTAATAATGACAAAGCATAGGCCCCACACTATCTTAATCAATTGCACCATCATATTGATACATATCAAAAGAGGCAGGGACTATGTTGATATGTAGCTACAACTATTGGTTTCCTTTAGCCATCAAATCAATATCTAAACTACGAAATTTGTTGTGAATATTGTTTCTCCTTTCCCATTCTTCCATAAGGATCTTTATTATTGTCAAATGATGGTGCTTTATAGCTTTCTATACCACCGAGGAGAATGAAACATACCATTTAATGTTACAATAACTAGTTCACTACTTGAGACTTTATCACCAATATTACACAATTGTCTTATCAATGTTTAATTCTAGATAGATAAGCATTATTGTTTTCGTTATTCCATTTTAATTGACAGAATATTTCTTTTAAGAACTACTAGTCTATTTTTATTTATTGTTACATACCAACTTTTAATGCATCCCATGTCTCAATTGATTTCTTATGTTCCCTTATAGGAGGAATGACAATGTCCTTCATAGACATTCTCAAGAGAACCTTTGCCTTGGTTTCTATTTTCTCCCAATCTTGAAATGAGGTTGCAAGAGCTCCATTTACAATTGATCATGCCTTCTATCCTTCCAACAAAATTTGCATCTAAAATTTCTAATTTATATAATTCAATCTATCTAGTTTATTTTCTTTATTTAAATAGAACTTTGTTAAATTATTATCTAAAATAGCAATTTTTATAGCACATAACAATTCTCACAATGTTGTTACTAACATATCATTCAATACATAAAACATTTATCTCGTATGTGTATGTAGTGGTGGCCCATTCTTTCACAAATAGTAACTTGATTTCTCAACATTTTGTGCTCTTACTAGTGGCTCGATCTAATAATAGTGGGACCTCTACACATCACAACCACTCACATGTATTTTGTCTTCTTACTAGTGGCTCCTTCTAATAATAGTGGGACCTCTACACATCACACAATTTTTGCTAACTGAAATTGAACTGGGATACATGGATAGATAGTTTTGACACCTAGCAGGTGGTTGGAATTAGATTCTCCAACACACTACCAACCCTCACATGTCTTGCAACTAAAAACGCGTATTCACTAATGCTCCCCTTATGATCTCACCCTTGCTAATGATCAATGCTCATATGACTAGCCCGCTATCTCCTAGATCTGAAAGTTGCAAGCAATTCCTCTCATTTGGCCATCATTATGCAGTCAATGTAAGGGATTGATATCATTGTATTGCCATAACTTTTATCGAAATGTTTAGTCAGATCCCAAGAAATCAAGTATGTGATGGAAAGCTTAAGAAGTTTGTGCATGTAAATAGTTTTTAGTTAATAATAGAATTAAATTGTACATTAAATGATAGTCGACGAGGAGATGGAAAATGTTTGGAGTTGTATATGCTCCTATTGGATACTTTACTTGGTTAAATCTAAGAATGGGCATATATAACTCAGGTCATTTACTACATGCCAATAATTTTCTACCCAAATGAATTACCCAAAAGTAAAAGTAATAGTGACACACTAAAAAATGGATTCATAAGTATTCCAAGCATCGTGGAATATTGTTGACAGATGATGCTAGAAGAGTGAAAATGCACTAAGCCATCGTGGAATATCGTTGAGAGATGATGCTAGAAAGAGTGAAAATTCACTAGGGTAAGGTAAGTTCAACCCACATACAATTAACAACCGACGAAACAAAGAATAATGGGATTTTTTCAAAACCAATTAAGGAAAAACAATGATGAATCTCCGTTAGAATGACTTGCATCATTTTAATCATTTATTTGATTAGATAAATTTACTCGTCATTTTTATTCCCCAATGAAAAATATGCTTTTAAGTTTAAATATATATTATTTGATTTGAAATTAAATATTATAACTGTGTATTATTTATTTTTAAATCAGCCTAAATCGATGTTAACTCTTATTACTAAGTTTACTAAGTTTAAAAGATTAAATTTCTCTAACTTGAACTTTTTGTTTGAGTGAAAAAAAATTCGATTTTTTTTTACCTTCAGTGGATCTGAATTAAATTAAGATGAATTTAAACGAGTTATATAACAACGTAATATGAACTTATAAAAGTTGATTGATGCAACAGGAAGACAATTTAGTTTTTTTTCAAAGAGGAACCCTTCTTAATGTTAGTTATTTCCTTTGTTAACATAATTCCCCTCCATCTGATGCACCAAATGGCGACCATCACCTTGGCTCCCCACATTTACAAGATGGAATTGCCGAAAAACGATCTGTTAAATGTTGTATTTTTTGAATGCTTCGTGTTGAAAAGGTCCACAAAAAATCCTGATTTTGTTGGGCTTCTATTTCAAGGGAATCCACTGAATAGTACTAAAACACGCATTGAAATTTTCAAACTAGTAAGAGAATGTGGGCTATGGAAACACGTGCGATGTACTTCGTGGATTGTTATTTGTACTAGAGATCAAAGTGCATGCCTTCTGTGCAAAATGAACTTACACAGGATAACTTCACCCACAAGCGTGAAAACACTAAGTTTGCTTCTCACTCGGGAAAGCCTAAGGAAGTTTCTGTCGCAGACAGCACAGAACACGGAAAACTCTAGAAACCCTGAGTAAGTTTCTCATAAAACTTAAGGAATATTCTGTCCCATTCGACCACAAAACATTTACTCTTTCTGTCTGATTTCACCACAACACATTCTCTCACTCAAGGGAAACCCAAGGAAGTTTATGGTCCAATGGAAAGAAGTTTCTAGTTACGAGTAAAGTGTGGTGAATCCGTGTTTCGTGAATTTTGTCAAAATAGCAATCAAACTTTTATTAAGTCAATTAAGCAGCGTAGAGTTGTGAAACATCACTTGTAAGATTGCTTTTGTAAAAAGCTTTGCCTTACAATTGATTACATGAAAAAGATATACACATAGCACTCATTTAGGGAAGTTGAACAAACTCTTAGAGAACGGGAATATAATCCTAAACTAGGTTTCGGTTTGAACTATTACTTTACAAAGTCAATTCTACACTAATATAAACATTGTCCCTTAATGGAGAAATGGATTCATAGATATGCCTAACACTTCCCTAAACAACTCAAATTTGATTCTACCAAGAGGTTTGGTAAAAATATCAGCTACATTGTCACAATGATTACAATAAACAACATGAATTTTTTTTGACTGAACTTTCTCCCTGACAAAATGAAACTGTGTATCGATATGATTTGTGTTCTTATGGAATACTAGGTTATTTGCAAGTTTGATGGAGCTCTCGTTGTCACATTTGGTCATTCTTGCAACCTTCTATTGTTCTCCAACATGAAGGAGAAGTCTCCTGAATCAGACTGCTTCACATGTTGCTACACACATAGGTTGATATTCAACTTCTACAAAAGACAAGGATATTGTGTTTTGCTTTTTGCTGCTCCATGTAATGAATCCAGATCCAATTCTAAAAGCATAGCCTGTTATGGATCGTCTGTCATCTACATTTCCAGTTCAATCAGAGTATGAAAAACCTATCAATCTAACATCACACGAATCAGTGTAAATAATACTAGAATCTAAGGTTCGTTGGAGATACCTCAAAACAACTTTTGTTGCAACCCAATACCTCTCAAGGGGCTTTGACATAAATTGGCGTAATGCATTGATCGTATAAGCCAAATCAGGCCTAGTTGTAGTCAATTAGATTAGACTCCCAACCAGTTGTCCATACAATGTCACATCTGCCTCCTTAGATCCATCATCATTTTAAAGTTTTAAATTTTGTTGTAAAGATACTACTACAACTTTGCACTGATCCATTCTAAACTTTTCCAGTAAGCTCATGACATACTTACTTTGTGACAGAAAAGTTTGTCCAAAATCCGTCGAGACTTTTAAACCCAAACAATAATGTATCTCTCCAAGGTCTTTCATCTCTAAGACTTGTGACATCTGCTCCTTTATTTCTTTAATGAGATTATCAACATTCCCTGTAATGATTAGATCTTCTACATATAAAGAAATCAAAATAATCCTTCCCTCTTTATCAAACATGGTGTAAATATTAGGGTCATTTTTTCTCCTTTTATAACCATGTTGTAGGAAAAATGAATTAATTTTTTCATACCATGACCTGGGTCCCTATTTTAGTCCATACAATGCTTTCTTCAACCTACAAACTAAATGTTCTTTACCCTATTTAACAAACGCCTCAGGTTGCATGAAGTAGAATTCTTCTTTTAAGTCTCCATTTAAAAATGAAGATTTAACATCTATTTGGTGAATTATATAATGGTTTTTCGTAGCTAAAGCAATTGTCATTCTGATTGTGTTTAATTTAGCTACAGGGGCAAATGTTTCATCATAATCTATGCTTTCTTGCTGTGAATACCACTTTGCAACCAGCCTAAATTTATACTTATATATGCTCCCAACTACTTTAAATTTAGTCATATACAACCATTTGCATCCTATGAGTTGTTTTCCTTTAGGTAGTTTAACTAAATCCCAAGTTTTGTTTTTTGAGGATTGATTCATATCCCTCTTCCATAGCAGCCCTCCATTCACTATATTGACTAGCCTCTTTATAACTAGAGGGTCCAACAACATTCATCATACTAGTTATACAAGGATTTTCCCTATATCTAGTGGGCAACTGAGCTTTCCTACCAGATCCCCTGAGTGATGGGGTAGCTTCAACCCTTGTTTTATCATCATTTTCTGTACTTGGCTTGACAACTACATCATCTTGTTTCCCTTCCTCCTACTGTTGTTACTGCTGCTGCATCTACTCATTGTTGTCACCTGATTCATCATTTCCTTCTTCCACGAACAAGGGCACGTGCCATTCCTCATTAGCACTCTCTTGGCTTCCATCATTAACCTGCTCATGAAACACTCCATCTCTACATGCAAAAACTTTATGAGTATAGGGATTACACAATTTGTAAGTCTTAAATTCTATACAATACTCAACAAAGATACATTTCAGGGCCTTCGAATCTAGCTTCCTTCTATGTTCCTTTGGGATATGGGAAAAGTCTTGGCTACCAAAAACTCTCAAATGCTTAACTGTAGGCTTATAAGCAAATAAAGCTTCAAAAGGAGTTTTGAAATCTAAACTTCTTGTTGGAATCCTATTCTTTAGATACATTTAAGTATTAATCACTTCAGCCCAAAACCCATTAGAAATATTCTTAACTATTAACATACTATGAGCACACTCCACAAGGGTTATGTTCTTCCTCTTTGCAACCCTGTTCTATTGACGAGTGTGGGGTACTATAAACTGTTGTTGTGTCCCATTATGTTTGAAGTATTTGAGGACACAAGCTTTCTTGTACTCTCCCCCTTGATCCGAGCAGAGAATCCTAATGCTTTTATCTATCTACTTTTCAACCACACTTCTGAACTCCTTGAAGTATTCAAAAGTGTGGCTCTTCTTCCTGAGGAAATACAACCAAGTAAACCTAGTATAGTCATCAATAAACAATGAAAAATAATATGCGCCACCTAACAATCTTGTCTGCATAGGCCTACATTGTGTGTACCAGCTCGAGTATATCTCTCTTCCTTCTATCAGGATTCACAGGAAATTCATCTCTGTGCATCTTTCCTAATGCGCATGCATCACAATCAATATGAGCAGATTTTAAAATAGGAAGACTTTCGAGCATACCTCTTTTTTGTAAAAGAAGTAGACCATTGAAGTTAATATGGCAGAACCTCTGATGCCATAAGTCCACTGTAGTCATGGCAGATGATGGCAATGCCTACTGTGGTGCACTTTTAACATTTAGCTTGTACAATCCTCCCACACGAATAACAGATGCAATAGGCTTCATACAATCCAACGAGTCTTTAATGGCACAATATGATTTACAAAACTCTACCTTGAGATTCTAATTAGTTATAGTAGAAACAGAGATTAGATTCTTTTTGATCCCAGATACATACATCACATTATGGATATGTCTAAATTTTCATGAGGAAAAACAACAAGAATATTACCATAACCTTTTATTTGGTACACTTTATCATCGCCAAGATAGATGTTTGCTCCACTACTGGTTCCTTTGAAGTATTCAAACCACTGTTTGTTCCCTGTCATGTGGATGGATGCACCTGAGTCGACAAACCAAGTATCTGCTTCATCCTCCTTACCTGAAAGTGTAGATTTAGATATGAACAATCTGATGTTCTGACTCTGTTCCTCATCAAGAAAATGACCTGCATGTTGTTTATGTCTCTTCCAGCCTTCATCAAACTTCTTCTTCATGCAATATCTGGCTATATGGGTGATTCTTTCACGATAAAAACATTTGGTCGCATAGTCATTTCTATTGAAAGATGTACCTTGAGGTGGTGGCATTTTTATCTGTGGGGTTGTGCTACACTTTTGTGCTGCATTTGTCTTTCCTTTGAAGGGCTTCTTTTTCGCCATTAAAGCCAAATCTAAACTCTAAGGTTTACGAGTCAGTCGCCTTTCCTCCTCTTGCATAAGGATCCCTGTCAATTCTTCAAACGCTGGGGTTTTTTCTCTTGCATTCAAGCTAGTGATGAACATCTGATACTCATCAATCATACCATTCATGGCAATCATAATCAAATCTATATCTGACACAACTTCACCGATGTCACCCAACTTGTTCTTTAGCTCCTTGATCCGCAAAATAAATGTTGCAACTATCCCATTGGCCTCCATTTTGATGGAGAGAATCTTTCTCTTCAAGAATAACAATCGATTGATGTTCTTGACCTCATAGAGATCCTTAAGCATCTTCCAAATCTCTGGTGCAGTCTTGCAATCACGGATATTGGGATAATGCAATCTTTGACTGACAATTTCAAGAGCATTCTCGCCTTAGTCTCCCGCTTGTCCCAGTCTTGGATTGTTGTTGTTGTTCTTCCTACAACCAAGTTCAGCTGTCACGACCTCACGCCATCATGCCCTCCAGGGCCTCTGATCTCTACTCGACCTCAAGCTCTGCTCGGCCTGAAACTCTCACGCAGATGGAAGGAGCTCTCATGCAGATGGAAGAAGCTCTCATGCTGAGCGGCAGAACGACAATTGCGCATCTCTGAGATACCATCATCCCAATCGATAGCTCAACCTCCTCCACGCTGCATGATCTACAGTCTCAACACCACACCAATCTCTAAGATACCACTATCCCAATTGACAACTCAGCCTCCTCCACGCCGCGTGATCTGCAGTCTTAATCTCTGCCTTCTCTGCATGATCTTTCACTATTGTTTGATGCCAACCTCCAAGAAGAAGAAGATGCCAACGTCTGATGTCATTTATCGTACGCTTCGGCCTCCTTGACAGTTCCAACGTCCTCCACGCTTCCATTGATACCATGGCCACCGATGCCACTGATTCTCCTTGTGCAGTGAACGAAACACTGCCGTGAAAAGGTTTGCGTAAAACTAGAGTTTCTGTGCTACATGGAAGATGGTGACCTCTTGCATGCCTCCTGCGGCCTCATCCACAACCAACAATCACCTTAGCGGCATCTATATGGATTCACCTCACGGAGAGTTCACCATTGACTATCACCGTCGGCATTACCAAGTAGTAGTGGCATGCCTCTTCCTCATCTTCCAGAGTTAGTGCAATTTGAGAATGGCTCACTCGCGCAGTTCTGGCTAACAAAAATCACATAAGTCCAGAACTGAAATTGGCGTGACTATCACTTTTAAAACTAGGTTAATCACCCTCCAAACGTGCTGGTTAAATTTATGCCTCCACTCAGGGTTATAGGCTTCCTCAGCCCTGTAGCTCCGATACCATGTCAAAATAGCAATCAATCTTTTATTAAATCAACTAAGCCACTGAAAAGTGTGAAACACCATCTATAATTCTACCTAACACGCTATGCCTTACAATTGATTACATGAGAAATACATACATGTAACACTCATTTAGGGAAGTTGAACAGACTCGTCAAAAACATGAACAGAATCCTAAACTCGGTTTCAGTTTGAACTATTACTCTATTAAGCCAGCTATACATTAATTTCAACAAATATAAAACATACCCCACCATAAAATGGCCTTTTCTTGATTCATCCATTTCCATTCCATTCTGGTGCTACTTTGTTTGAGTAAAAGATTCGATTCGAGCTTTTCTTGACTCATCGATTTCCAGTCCATATTGCATCTTTGCTCGTTCGTTTGTTCTATTCGGATATGGTTTTGATTTCATGAAACCCTCCATTGGTGGATATTATACTCGAAGGGAAGTGGAATAATTGTATTTAGTTTTTGCTTCTTAATTTGTTAATACTGTGTATTGAGTTGATATGATAATCAAGTGCGGGAGGGGGAAATGTCATGTGAGATCTTACAACGACTGCCTAGGGATTCAGTCCAGTAGGTTACATGTTTATCTTGGCCTAGACAATATTGGATCCTCGGTTATTGGGTGTCTAGTTTCATTTTAGTTCCAGATGTCTATTCTCATCTTTAGTTTCTTTAGTAATCCCTGGATTGTAATTAACTGATAATCATTTTGATGGGCGCTTCTACAAAGGCTGTCCAGGTTATGATTCGGAGTCATCTACATGCTTGGCTAAACAAATTTAAAAACTGTGTTATTTAGTTTTGTTAATGCAGTAATCACTTTTTTCCAGAAGGAAAATACGATTTCAAAAGAGAGTACATATATATGGATCATATCCGTTTCGTTCATCTTGAACTTGTTCATAAAAACAGAATTTCTATCTATAAATAAACAAAAGTGGAAAATTGCAAGAATGCTATATATATTTCAAAATATATTTGTTTTTTTACATTCATAAAAACAATTTTAAAAAAACAGGATAACTCTGGAGTAATCAAAATAAAAAATAGGTATGCTGCCAGAATCAACTCTGATATCTTGCTTATAAGAAGCATAGTGGATGACTCCATGAGATCCGGACACCCTTCTTTTGGAGAGCACGTCTACTATGATCATAAGAGATTCGTTGAAAATAACGCTTTATGGGTCGAATGCACTTCATCACATGTATGCTATGGTGTTTTGCACCAGTTATATTGTTGGAGATCAGATGCACCGCTAATTAAATCAAATACTCAGCAGATAAATCAAGCACATAAGACATAGAGGTTTAACGTGGTTCACCCAACCAATATGGGCTACGTCCACACAACATAGGCATCGACAATCTTATTAATCAAACATGAGATTACATAATTAAATCCTCACAAACTCTCACCCTCATACCAAACAATCCGTATGGATACCTGTTATATAGCAAAGAGAATCTAACTGCCTCATAAATCCTCTCAACTCAAATTTAGGATGCATTAACTCCCTCCCAACAAACTGGAGCTAATCTAGGAACTGATTCCTATTGTTGTCATCTACTGAGATTTTGCCTATCTTATGCAAAACAGAAAAATCTCATCAATCTCCACCTTGACAACAATTAGCCTGATGCCCTGTTATTATTATTTTATCTTTTCTGCAAGCCAAGAGAAGCCAAACACCAGCATAGCTTCTCTAACAAAACTGGTTTCGTGAAC
>APFE031210722.1:0-13108 GCA_000404065.3 Pinus taeda | reverse complement strand
GAGCCTGCAGACAAATTTCTCATTGCGATGCTGAACAAACCCTTCCGATTGTTCCATATAAATTTCCTCATCTAAGTCACCATGTAGAAATGCAGTCTTAACATCTAATTGCTACAACTCTAAATCAAGTAAAGCCACTAATGCTAACACAATTCTAATTGAAACAATTTTAACCACTGGTGAAAAAATCTCATGAAAGTCAATACCGGCTTTTTGAGAAAACCCTTTTGCAACCAGTCGCGTTTTGTACCTGTCTTCCGTATCATTCACACCCCATTTCAGCTTGAAGACCCATTTACACCCCATAGTTTTCCTACCTTTTGGAAGCTCAACCAGATCCCATGTGTCGTTCTTACTCAAGGCCATCATTTCGTCCTTCATGGCTGCTTTCCACTTGTCACTTTTCGAACCTTCTATTGCTTCCTGATTAGCACAGAGGTTCATCGTCATTAGCAGTAAATGCAACTGAAGTAACATAATCAGCATACCTTCTCGGTGGTCGTTTGATACTTGTCGACCTCCTTAAGGATGTTTTTGGCGCTTCCTCGATTGACTAACTACCATCCGTAGGAACTTCTTTTCGATCAGTATCTGAGACCTGTTCATGATCTAAACCTAAAACCTGTTCATGTTCTAATTCTGAAACCTATTCATGACTAGTATCTGAACTATGGTCATCATGACTATCATTAGAAATGTTATCAAACTGAATGTGCTGAAAGTCAGATACATCATCCTGTTTCAATCTACTATCTACATCTAACTATACAAGAGAGGATTGATTAAACTTTACATCTCTGTTGATGATGATTTTGTGGGTAGTAGGTTCCCACAATCTATATCCCTTTGTTTCAACACCATACCCAACAAAGATATACTTTTTAGACTTTGGATCTAATTTTGTTCACTAATGTTTAGGCACTAGAGCATATGCATCACAACCAAACACTCTGAGTTTAGAATAGTCACAAGGGTGTCCTTTCCATACCTCTTGTGGAATCTTGCAGTCTATCGCCATCGATGGAGATCAGTTTATCACATAACAAGTTGTTGCCACCGCTTCCATCCACAACTCCTTTTGCAACCCGGCGTTACTCAGCATACCCCTTGCTCTCTCTAGAAGAGTCTTTTTCATGCGTTCAGCAACTCCAGTTTGCCGAGGAGTATAAACTGTGGTCTTATGCATCTCGATCCCTGCATCCTTGCAATAGCTGTCAAACTCCTTGGATATAAACTCACCACCATTGTTAGTTCTTAAACACTTTATTGTTCTACCAGTGCTGTTTTCTACCAGTGCTTTAAACTGCTTGAAAATTGAAAAAACATCAGACTTTCTTTTCAGCATGTAGACCCACACCTTCCTAGAAAAGTCATCAATAAATGATACAAAATAAGACGAACCACCATATGAGGTTGTAGGGGCTGGTCCCCAAACATCTGAATGGATATAATCAAGTATGCCTTTACTAGTATGTTTTCCTATTTTAAACTTTTGTTTACTTTGTTTTCCAAACAGACAATGCTTACAGAAATCTAATTTTCCAGACTTCATATTTGGAAGTAACTTGCGATTAGCCAAAATTTTCAACCCTTTTTCACTCATATGCCCTAATCTTTTATGCCATAAGTGAATGGAACTACTGTCATGTTCAGACATCGTAGACACAAAATCTGACCCTATACCTCCTTCTAACTGAAATAGATTTCCTACTTTCTTAGCTTTCATAACTAGTAAAATGCCTTTGTAAATTTTCATTACTCCACCTTGAATTACAGTTTTATATCCATTCGAATCAAGTGCTCCTAATGAAATCAAAATTTTCCTTAAATCTGGTACATGCCTCACACCAGTTAATACTCTAGTTGTTCCATCAAACATTTGCAGTTGTATGCTCCCAATCCCCACAATATTACATGTTACATCATTACCCATGTACACAACTCCATCATTAATAGATTTATATTCCTTAAACCATTCTTTATGGATACACATGTGGTTTGATGCACCAGAATCTAACAACCAATGTTGACGATGATTTAACACATTAACTAATAATACTTCATCACTCATACCTAAAACAGATGTCGAACTTGTATCTGTTGCATTTGCCTCCTTCTTCTCTGTCGAAGAATCTGCTTTTGAAGATTGCTGCTGTCGCTTCCAGCAGTCCTTCTTTAAATGCCCTGATTTGCCACAAAACCAGCACTTTAACTTACTCTTCTTCCCTTTCGACTTTGAACATGAGTCGCTCGACTTCCTGGGGCGTCTTTCTTTCGAACGACCTCTAACCATCATAGCTTCTGATGCAGAGGTTTCGGAATGTGACCTCCTCCTTGTTTCTTCCGATAATAAGGATGCAACTACATCATCAAACTCAATAGTTTTTGATGAACTAAGACTTATAGAAGTAACAAAATGATCCCATGACTCGGGAAACGAGCACAATAAAGTAATAGCTTTATCCTCGGATGGAATTTTTACTTCTATACTTTGTAATTTCACAAGAAGAGTATTAAAAGCATTTAAATGATCAGCAATCGATGTACCTTCCTTCATTCGCAAACTGTACAACTGTCGCTTCAGGAGAATCCTATTGGTTAAGGATTTGGTCATGTACAGTTTCTCTATTTTCGTCCACAAACCAGCAGCTGTTGTCTCCGACATGATATTAAACAGGACATCATCCACTAGACACAGTCGAATAGCACTTAGCGCTCTTTCATCCATCTCGGCCCACTCATTATCTGTGATGTTGTAAGGTTGTTTGGACTTGCCCAACAACGCCTTTGCCACGCCATGTTGGACAAGTAATTCATGCATCTTCACCTTCTAGATCTTGAAATTATTTTTGCCATTAAACTTCTCAATTTCAAACCGGGCACTCTCTACGACACCACCACTATCATACCACCTCCAATGTCAACGAACCAAGTTTAGAATGCGACCAGTTCTCCACCTGCGGGGATATGGCAATACCAACGATCCACCCAGCACTAACACGCACCCGCAGCCAAGTGAATACCACCAACGTTCCAGCAACACACCACCGACAATTTATTATTAGGACTCCAGCACGCAAACTCCAGCACGCATACCTCCAACACTCAGCTATCAACAGCACCAACATTTCAACATTGCTCTGATACCACTTGTTGGAGATCAGATGCACAGCTAATTAAATCAAATACTCAGCAGATAAATCAAGCACATAAGACACAAAGGTTTAACGTGGTTCACCCAACCAATCTGGGCTACGTCCACACAACATAGGCATCGACAATCTTATTAATCAAACAGGAGATTACATAATTAAATCCTCACAAACTCTCACACTCATACCAAACAATCCGTATGGATACCTGTTATATAGCAAAGAGAATCTAACTGCCTCATAAATCCTCTCAACTCAAATTTAGGATGCATTAACTCCCTTCCAACAAACTGGAGCTAATCTAGGAACTGATTCCTATTGTTGTCATCTACTGAGATTTTGGCTATCTTATGCAAAACAGAAAAATCTCAACATATATGTGATCATAAGAGATTCATTAAAGCTCTATGGATCGAATACACTTCATCTAGTAGGATACCAATGGTGGTTGAAAGAAGGTAGCCTTTTAATCCAATCAATACAGAATTTTGAGTCTTTGAGTCCTTGTATGTCTTTGATGTTGAGCCATTTTTCTAAGAAAACGATGCAGAATTTTGAGTCTTCGAGTCCCTGTATGTCTTTGATGTTAAGCCATTGTTCTAAGAAAAGTAAATCCCAGGGAGCCCTAACTCCCTCCCACAAAAAAATAAGATAATATCCTACTTCCTTCGCAATGAGAGCTGATTTCCGATTGTTCGTGCCCATCAAAAGAACCAGCCAGTAACTTTTGCCACACATCTTTTTTAGTCAATATATAATTTCTTATTAGCAGTATATGTATTTCAATATAATTGTGTTGTCTTTAGAAATATATCTAATTTATTATAAAAAATAATTTATGATAAGATTTTGAAAAAATCTGGTATAATTTTTTTAAAATTTTGATTATAGTTGTCAAGCTTCAAAATTTTTGATGCCTAAAAAACTATTTAAACACCTCCAATATTAAATTTCTTAAAAAAAATTCACTAAATTTAAACCAAAATTCAGCCTTAAAAAAATATGATATACATACTTTTAATAAAAATAAAATAGTAACCGAAATCTGTATTTTAAAACCACTCCTTATGATTAAACATTACTATTATTTTTTTTTCTTTGTAAATACTAATTCTATTAAAAATGGTGTAAAAAATATATATACAATGAGGTCAAGACCTCAGAGGAGGCCAAGGCCATTCCTCAACCAGAAACTCAGGGACATTACAGTTCAGGCCTTCAACCAAATTTACAGTACAGACTTCAAAATTTTGACTTTGGGCTCTGACAAACTGAAATATTTTACCAGGACTGAGATCGTCATGCCCTTCATTGACCAAAAAAGCATAAAAGCAACTAGCATAGCCATTTTTATAACAAAAAGTAGAACCTATATTGGCTGTTTCCACTGCCTGTTGCGTGAGAATGAACTAGATACAAACATCTAACTTCAGAATCAAAGACACCAAACCAAAATTGTATAGCATATAGGCTAGAAGGCCACCCAGCAGAGAAGAGACATGATTAATCTGCATGTTTTGGTGAAGCTGGCTTGTCCTCGTTCACCTGGCTGGTAGAAGCTACCCAAGTCACAAAACCGTCTTCATCATATGCCAGTGCGCCTCCATCAGGAGTAGTTACCATATTTAAAATACCAACTGCCCTTTAAGACGGCCCGCAGGCCACAATATCACTCTGAGTCGGATCCACTGGATGCTGAGGCGTTTCCGAAACAGGGGCATCCTCTTGCATGTGATCCACATGGAACACCATCCCTATCAAGTACCCTTGAAGAACACTATCTTCCTGAGAGTGGGTGGAGATAGTTGGAGTCGAGCTGAGTTGGTTGCTCTCCTCCTCTGAGACAATTATGGTAATACTTGTTGTCAAAACAGGCCTATTGAGCCAACTTTGAAAAGTAAACCTGGAGGTCTCGAATGAATTGTTCGGGATAGGGCTAGCTTGATCCAGAGGCAGAGAAGAAGGGGGAGCTGAGGCGATAGGGGAAACATTCTGTGGAGCAGGGCGAGAAGGGCGAACTTTGTTCCTTAAGTGGCTACCTTGACGTGGGATTCCTCGGCTGCGAGGCATAGTCAGAGAGGCAAATGTGTCGGGAGAGCGACTGAGGCAAGCAGGGTAGGAACAATAGGAGCGCAGAAAGTTATAGGGAGCTTCCAAATCCAAGCTAACAGCCAGACTCGAAAGACCAGGCAGAGGTGTTGAAGCAGCTATGCTTCATAATAAAAAGAACCAGCGGATGAGATAGGGGCATTGTGCAGATCCATGCCAATAAGCCAACTTGTTTGCTGTGCAGCCATGCTCACATTAATGCCAGACCATATTCGAGACTGCTCGATATTAATTTCATCTTCCTTGAACTTAATTCGCCATCCTACGACACATATCTTGTGGATCATCCGCCTGCCATCCGTCAGGCCAGATGTTTGAATTGTGCAGTATGTCATTGATAACTGTTAATGCCACCCACATCTGGGTGTGTATTCTTCATCTGAGATTTGTCCTGAGTGACAATTTCCTGGAATTTGGTGATTTGGTCGTCGGAAGCTAAGCTGGCGATAGTTCCTTCAAATTAGCCTCCCTCAGCTTCCACTCCGAGATTGGCAAGAAAGTCAGCGAGCTTATTTCCTTCCCTTCTGGTGTGTTTGCATGAGATTGCTTGGTGCTGAGAAAGCCAATTATTTATTAGCTCAAGCCTTTGGGCCATTCTCCAACTGTTGCTAACTTTGTGAATGGGTGAACCATGCAGGAGATTTATGACAATTCTAATTATAATTTGCGAATCCCCTGCTATAATGAGAGGAAAAAATCTTCTTTCATGGGCTAGTTTGAGACCTCTCCATAATCCCTCCAATTCTGCTGAGTCGTTGGTATCCCAGCCTATCGAGCCCATAAAGATGCATTGAGGATTGCCATTATGATCTCTGAAGACTCCCCCATACCCTGCTTTCCCTGGATTTCCTTTTGAGGCCCCATCAAAATTAAGCTGGAACATGTTAATGGGCAGCGGAGTTCAATTGCTTGATTCCTTTTCCTGCACTGTGGCATTCTTTTTGTTGATTGTCTTTTGTTTTATCTGGATCCTCCAATTATCCCAGATTGTTTTTTCCTGAGGTAATGTGGGGAAGTCTTCTGAGTACCAATCTCTATTTGATAGAGACTCCATGATATTCTGATGAAGTATAGTCCAAATTTGCTCTAGAGGCATAGTTTGATCCTTGAAAACTCTTCTGTTGCACTCTTTCCAGATGTTCCACATCAGTAAGCCAGGTATAAGATGCCACAGAGTGTTAAGGAGATTACTTTGAAATGGCTTTTGACTCTAGTTACGAATAGTGGCTTTGAGATCTCCTTGGACTCTACCTTCTCTTTGATAGTGGAAAGCGACCTTCTCCCAAAGTTTTCTTCCAGTTTGACATGACTGCATAAGATGTATGGCTGTTTCCTCCTCTTGCCTGCATATGAGACATATAGATGGGCCCGAGAAGCTTCTTTTCTTGAGATTATCCCAAGTTAGAATTTTATTATGACAAAGGAGCCATAAAAAGGTAGAAACCTTCGGCCAGTTGGAAGTGTGCCAAATTTTATCCCATAAAGTGTCTTTGTTTAGCTGATCTTGGACTATTATCTTATATGCTTCCTTTGTGGTGAATATTCCTTTCTCTTCATAACCCCATCTTAGAATGTCCGATTCTTCTGAGATAGTGATTTTCCTCTTTTGTAGTTCTGTATTGAGATGTTGCTGAGTTTTTTCAGAGCTGTTCAATAAAATTTAATTTGCATTTTTCCATTGCCTGTGCTCTTGAGTTGTAGATGAGCTCCAAAATTGACTGACCTTGGCTAACTGATTGATCTCCTGCTCTGGTATTGGATGATCTTGGATTATGTCTCTTATTTTTGGTAATTGCTGCCAGGAGTCTTCCCAAAATCGAGCAGTTGTTCGACTCTTAACTTCCCAGAAACTATGCTCTTGTATGACACTTCTGTGTTGTATAGCTGAATTCCAGATGACCGATCCTGTGCTTAGCTCCGTCATTCGTATTCTTTCTTCCATGGGACAATTACTTGCATATTTAGCTGTCCAGAGAGAGGCCCATGGAGTATTAGGATGGGCTAGCCATCTTGACCAGATTTTTGCGCCCATTTCTCTATTGCTATGCTCAGTATCTCTTAGCCCAATACCCCCTGCTTTCTTAGGAAGACATACTTTATCCCATTTAACTAGAGCCCATTTTCGATTGTGGCCTGAGCTTCCCCATAAAAAGTTGCACTGGAGATTCTTAATTTCTTTGAGTACCCATTTTGGGGCAGCAAGGATGGAGAAGAGATACACGGGCATGGAATGAAGGACCGCCTTGATAAGAACAAGTCTGCTATCCATATTCAGAGCTCGGTAGGTCCATAGGGAGAGTCGAGTCTCCATTTTTTCCAACAGATGCTTCCAAGAAGAGTGTTTGAGAGCTGAGGCCATTAAAGGGGCACCGAGGTACTTGGAGTGCAGGGAGGCAATAGTGAATCCCAGAATTCGGCCAATAGCTTTTTGGGTGGGAACAGGGGTGTTGAAGAAAAGAAATTGGGATTTAACTCGATTGATAAGGGCACCAGAAGCATTAGAGAAGTTTGACAGGATTGATTTGAGGAGGCGAGCTTCTTGCACCGAGGGACGGTCAAAAAGCATATTGTCATCTACAAATTGTTAGCGGGAGTAAGCTGGGGAGTTGTTGAAAGAAAGGCCTTTTAATTGCTGAGCTATCCTGGTAGAGGTGATGCTTCTACCTAATCCTTCTGCCATAATTACAAAAAGAAAGGAAGACAAGGGGTCTCCTTGCCTTATACCTCTGGAGGGACGGTACATTGCCAAGGGGATACCATTGATTAAAACAGAGAAAAAAGCTGAAGACAAAAGGTTAAAAATCCATCTGACCCATGATTGGGCAAACCCAAAGGCAATAAGAATTTTTTGAATATATGCCCAACTGATACTATCAAAAACTTTAGATAGATCTAGCTTAAGCAGCATACCTGGCTTTTTGGTTTGCTTTAAGGAATGTATTAGCTCATGAGTTAGAATAATTCCGTCCATTATTTGTCGGCCTTCTACATACCCCGATTGCTCGGGCGAGATAATAAGAGGGAGCAACGAATTTAGCATTGTTGCTATGACTTTTGAAGTGATTTTATAGATGATATTACACAGGGAAATTGGTCTGTACTTATCTGGAGTGTTGGAATCTTCCACCTTTGGAATTAAGGCTATGAAGGTGGCGTTTAACCCTAGATACTTCCATCTGAGTGCTCGGGATTCCTCCACTACTTTCCATACCTCAGCCTTTATTAGGTCCCAAAACTTATGAAAAAAGTTTGACGTGAAACCATCCAGACCCGACACTTTCCCTTCCTTCAGGTGTTGTACAGCTTCTTCAACTTCCTGTAGGTTGATAGGCTGAATGAGAAGACTATTATGTTCCTCTGCTATTGTCCTTGGAATGTTCTTTAGAAGCTTATTGATAGCTGACATTATATCTATATTGGGTTCCTGATGTGCTTTCTTGAAATATCTGAGAAATTCCTCTTCAATGCCTTCATGTGTTTCAATTTTATCCCCCTGTTCATTTTTTATGTGAGTAATGCAATTGATCATTCTGCGCTGCACCATAGTTTTATGGAAAAATTTTGTGTTCTTTTCTCCATTTTTTAATCATTTGATCCTTGATTTCTATCTCCATAATGTTTCCTCCTGTTTAGCCCTCTCTAATATTCTAGATTCTATGACTTGCTCCTGCTTGGTTAATTCCTCCGTGCGCCCTTCATTGATAATGGTTTGCTTGATTCTCTTCATTTCTAAGTTGAGAGTGGCTTGAGCTTTAAAAATGTTGCCAAAAGTATTATGATTCCATCGTTTGATTGCTCCTTTAAGATGCTTGAGTTTTTGTTGAAACCTGGACATTCTTGTGCCTTCAGTAGGATTGAAGTTGAGCACGGTTGATCTAACTAGGTCCTCAAAGTCCGTATGAGTTAGCCAAAATTCTTCAAATCGGAAGGGACGTTTGAGGTTGTTGTCAGGCCTGTTCCATTGAAGTTCGATAGGCCAGTGATTTGATCCTGAGATAGGAAGGATGGACGCTGTAAATTCCCCTCCTAAGTGTGTTGCATTGTCTGAGATGAGAAACCTATCAAGACGCGAAGCAATCTGCTGCGATCCTTCTCTCTTATTACTCCAAGTGAAGAGGCCATTGCTTGTGGAAACATCCACCAACCAGTTGTTGTAAATGAAGTTTTTTAGTAGATTACCATCACTATTTGCTCTACTTCTACCCCCTTGTTTTTCTTCCATGCTTGCTGTCATGTTGTAATCACCTCCAGAGATCCAAAGTGGGTATGGCTTGTCTAAGTTGAGTTCTGACAATGTATTCAGGATTTGAGCTTTTTGACCAGTATCCTGAGGGAAATAAACATTAGTTATTAGTCCATAGGTGTTAGTACCTATGAGATGAAAGGTTGCCTGAATGAAACTTTTATTAGCTTGTATGTTTTTTAGTTGGATGGCTCGCGCATCCTAAAGGATTGCAAGTCCTCCCGAAGCTCCCTGAGCATCAACAGCTGTAACTAGCCCTCCTGGCCAGGCTTTCGCTGCTATTTTTTCCAAAATTGTTGAGTTACATTTCGTCTCCTGCAGAAAGAGTATGCTTGGTTTTTCTTGCATAAGCATATTTTTTAATAATCTACCTTTCCTTGGGCCATTAAGCCCTCTTATATTCCATGATACCAGCTTCATTGAGAAGGATGGGGGTTTGTATTGAAATACCTGGTCAGTTTGGCATACCTCCCTAACTCCACTAATATCTCTCCTATCTTTATGGTTCTCTCAAGTGTCGTTTTTCTGCCTCTCTTCTTATTGTCCTTGGTGATAAATTTGCCATCCCATGGACTTCCTATTTGGACTCCTAGAGAGTATTTCTTTTGTGCCCTGTTCAAGACTTCTACTAGGTTATCCACTTGCCGATCTGGAATTTTTCAAAATTCCGTCTTTTGCATGCTTGTTCCAAGCCTAGTATATCCAACTCCCCTATGTCTAAAGGCTCTGGATCCTCTTCGATGATTTGAGGTTCTTGAGATGTATCCACTCGTTCGTTTGATGATTTGTCATTTGGTTCAGTATATTCAACTTCCATTCCTTGTGATTGCCATGATATAGATTTAGATTGAGGTTGCAGGTTTGATTGCTTCTGATTCATCTTTCCTGTTTGACTTGAAGTTTCTCCTGGTTGTTCTTTATTGGAATCCTTGTCCTTCTGCATGTCCTTCTCCAGATCTTGCATATCATTCTTGGCCAGTGCTTCGAAACTATTGCTCATTGTGGGTATTGTCTTGTTGACTGGATTTGCCTTGGGATTTCATGTTGCTCGCTTGTTCCCTCTCCTTCGATTTGTTATCTTAGTGAAGCCATCTGTTGTTTGATTGTCTGAACTATCTTGGGAGGAGGGTTTCTTATTTAGTGGACAATCTCTGTAGATATGCCCGATATCATGACATTTCTTGCATCTAAATGGTACATGCTCATAATCTGTAGCTTGAATCCATTCAGAATCTTCATGAAAGAAACTTACTGTGTCTGGCAGCGCTTGCTTGAGGTCGATATAGACACAGATCCTAGCATAGGACGTGTATCTACATGATTTTGTTTCTTCTCCAATCTTTACAAACTCGCCAAGTGCGTTCCCAATCTCCTGAAGAGATTTTTCTTCCCAGTATTCCCACGGCAGTGAATATAGCCTTATCCACACCGGCGCATAGCTAAGGTCCTCCTTGTCTGGATTAAATATTTCAACCCACGCTTTGAGATATAATCCTGCAGAGTTAAAAAAGTAAGGACCCCCATCCAGAATCCTGTTGCGGTCTTCCAGGCAATTAAAAACTGCTGTAAAGAACCCCTTTGCTCCTAGATGCAGAGAGATGTGCCCCTTTGGATGCCATTTAGCGCTTATCCAACTTCTCAGTGCTTTCTCTGTCGGCCAGATTCCTATGAATTTACTGATCAGCGCGTGATCTCTCATATACTGTATCCAGGCATTGATACGATGACTTGAGAACTCCACCCTTGGTCTATGAGTTGCTACTGGCTTGCATGTTGAAGAACTTGCCCTGTTTCTATCTTCCTGATCTGTGTCCTTACCCTTCTGCTTACTATGTTCTGCATTACCGCCGCTCGGTTCCTTTTCATCTTCCCTTTCTTCCGTGTGCTGCATTCGATTGTCCTTATTGGGGGGAGGCTCTTGGCCCTCCCCCTGAGGAGGTTGCATGTTGCTTTTTGCTTATGGGCGCTTAGCACTGATCACCAATCCGCCTGATTTTACCGGCTGTACTGAACTTGACAAGTCTGCCATTGCAGGATTTGCAGGAACCCTAGGTTGGGTTGCAGAGGCCGTAGGTCATCTCCACATGACCTCATGCATTCTTGTTTTCTTCATCTGTTGTGACTTTTAGCTTAACCAATATGGATGTTCTACAATTCCCCATAGCCAAAAAGTAAACATTACTATTATTATTTAAACTTTTTTAACCATATTTTTGAAACCATTTAACTGACTACTTATTAGTAAATATAAAATTTTGGTTGGTATATTTAAATTACTAGACAATCCAAAGAAACAAATCTTCCTTTTCAAACAACCATAAGTATCACTAACAAGAACCCTGTAGACGACTTCTTTTCTTTTACCATGTCGTTTTCCAAAACCTTCTGGCATTCCTTAAATCAATCGAGATGCTTTATTCGAATAATATAATTCCGCAGCTTTTGCATGTGTAAAAGATTCCGTGAATTGATGTCCATACAGCATGGTAGGCTTCCACAGCCGTGTTTGTCCAAACTGAGCATAAATCTTATGGCCAAAGATTAACAATTTGAGATTGCTTCCGCATCTCAAGCTCCTAATATCTTTGGTCGTTGTAAAATGTAATATTTTGTGGATGCAATATGTACGCTATTTATGCACATCGATTAAGCTATTGTTTCAGTCCAAGTTGACATTTTTTTTTGGCTATCAATGAATTAGTATGTCTAAATTGAAGTGGTAGTTTAAATAGTATCTATAAATTGAAGTCGTAGTTTAATTGTCTGAAGTTTGAATGTTTTTTTGGTATATTTTTCAATGTAAGTATTGGTAAAGCCGGATAGGAATAAGAAATTTGAATTTTCACAGTTCATAAATTTTTTGGAACGATAAATTATAAATATATTTTAAATAACAAAAAAATCATAATTTCAAATTATCAGCGAGTTAAAAATGTGGCTGATTATATGTTTTCGCCTATCAGGTCCCTCATGGCAGAGCAAGTCAACAATGTGCAAAGAGGCCGTGTCTACTTTCCGTGACTGGACTATCCTATTGATCGTATTGTTTTTTATATGAACCCCCAACAACTGCCTGAGCCGATGTATACTTACTATCAACTGATAGCCTTGTTGCATAAAGTTATGCAAATTAATAATAATATCAATCAACAACTCCATGGGAACATTGTTCCGAATGGAAATGTACAGATTCCACATGTAAATGTGTTAGAAAACCCGCACAGATGAATCTAGCTAGTAAAGGTTCAACACACAGCTTTGCAGAGCAAAAACATTAAAAGAAAATTGAAAGAAGAAAAGAATGATTCATTAGAAAATATGTTATAATGCTCATTATATAGCATTACTGGGTGAAGATCCCAAGGTAATGAACTATAGTGGGTGAAGATCCCAAGGTAATGAACTATAGTGGTGATCAATGAGAAGACTCAACACCTACAACAAGTTCCGGAGATAACTAGTCAGTTGCGGAGTTAAAGAAGGAGCAAATCAAGGAGTAAATCATGCAAAAAGGAATCTTGCATGCAATCCCATGCTCTAACTAAGAGTCCGCATGTAGATGTGTAGTAGTTGCATGTAGTTGCATGCTTTAACTAAGAGTCCG
>APFE031210713.1:806-11643 GCA_000404065.3 Pinus taeda | reverse complement strand
TTCTCCCTCAGCCTCTCCACCTCCTTCACTCCCTCTCTCCCCCCCCTCTATCACACCCTCTCTCTCTCCCCCTCACTTCCTCTCCCTCTCCCTCTCCCACTCTTCCAATCCATTTGTATTCTCCCTTTCTCTCCCTCTGCTACTCCCTTCTTATTCCTCGTTCCCTCATGCCCCTACCATAAGTTTCATTGCCTCACTCCTTCCTTCCCCTCCCTCACTCCCTCTACCTCTCCTCACTATCTCCTCCTCACTTCCTTTCCACCTCCCTCACACCCTCTCTCATTCCTTCTCTCTCTCTCTATTGTTCCCTTTCTCTACCTTGCTTCCTTATACCTTTTCCCCCAACATTGCCACATTTTCCCATCTCTCACCCTATCCCCTCTCTCCCTCTCCTTCTCTCTCTTTTAATCCCTCCCTACCCCTCTCTCCCCTTACCTCTCGTCCTCTCTCTCTATCCCTCTCTCCCTATCCCTGTCCCTGTCCCTCTCCTTAATCCCTGTCCCTCCCTCACTCCTTATGCTTCTCCCTCACAACCTCTCTACACCCCTCACTCCATTTCTCATCCTATCCCTCTCCATCCCTCCCCTTTTGGTCTATCACACACTCTCTCTCCCCCGCACATCCTCTCCCTCTCCCTCTCTCTCTCCCTGTCTCCCATGCCCACTCTCCCTATTAGGGCGAGACTCTTGAGCATTTCAGAAACACTGAGCATTTTCAGAAACACTGGAGAAGAGGTGAGTCTATGATTGTTGGAAATGTCTTGGATAATACTAGAAGATTGAGGTGGGAGCCAATGCAGTTGTAAGTTGTTATGATAGTCAAAAGTAAAGTCATATGAATGTAGGAATTGCATGTCCAACCAACTTTCCTTTTCATTTCGTCTACATTATATTTTCACTTCTCATTTTTATTTCTGTGAGTCTTTTCAATTGTTTTTATGATCTCTTCCATTGTGATAAGTTTAGACCAATTTTTTTTAAAATATAAAATAAATTTCAAAAGATTAATTATTGGTAGGTTTAAATGTTGAAGTAACATTTAATTATTTTTTTTTGCTAACAATAAATTCTATGGTAACAATTTTATTAATTTTAAAATTTTACACCTATAAATATTATAAATAATCAAGGATAAAGTTGGTTTACATCAATTACTATTGTTTATTTTAGAGCTTGTTACTCAACCGTTATATGAATATTAGTTGTGTTATGAAACATGGATTTTGATTTTTTAAGTAACATGCATGTTAACATTTTTTCTAAGAATGTTTTTTTTGTGAGTGGTTTATATTTTATTTGTGGTTTATTAAAGGTTTAGGTTTTTATTTTGGGTTAAGTTTTTGTTTTTTTAATGGGGTTGGATTTGTATTTTACTTGAATGTGGATGTAAAGTTTTGTTAAATAATGTTTTTCAAATAATATAATTTGTATTTCCAATTTATTTGTTTTGAACTTATTGATTGTGGTAAATGTTATATACGTTTTTCAATCTTATTATTTTATTGTGAGAACATTACAAACATAAAACATGTTTAAAGTAATTTGTATGTTTTTCTTATTTTTTAGTAACACTAAAGTGACACATGATAAATATTTAAATCGAAGATGTTTTAAAATAGTGTGATGATGTTTTAGAATAGTGTGATGACGATTATATCATGATCTCACAAAATTATTAATAACCTTCTTTTTACAAATAATTTTGCGAAACTTTCTCCCTGTCCTTCCCTCACATCTCAGAATCACTCTCCTCACCAAAATATATTTTGCCAAAACTTAGATTTGAGCCAGACATGGGTTGTACAACCCATTTTCATGTTGGAAGAAATGTGCTCCTATGTGTGTAGGGATGAAGCAATGAAAAATACTCTAAAATCTTCATCATTTAATTATGAGGATTTGGAAGTGCACTAACTTAGAAAATATGAACAACAGAAAGATAGTGATACTAAGAGAAATTTTCAAGTGATCATCTAGAGTCTTCAACATGTAATAACTAAATCTTCACTAACTGAACACTTTTGGAATGCTAAATTTATGGTTCTCAAAATATATATCACGCAGTGAAGTCAGTTTTTATTAGATTCATTGTGATCTCCACATAACACATAGGATATGCATATCGTTTGCAAATTTGGCACCTGGTATTTGTAAGGAGAGGTGTCAAATGTATTGACATGTAAACAAAAATCTGGCAACAAAAGAATAAGATAAAAAAATAAGATTTCATTTTTATGATTAAAAATGCCATAATAATCAAAACTTAAACAAAAGTAGGCATTTGTAAGATTCAATGGTTGGAAATTTCTTGATTGACCTCATTTGAATCAAAATCAATGCTTAATCAAAACCTTGGGATTTTTAATAATTCTTCTATGTGATTGAAAATGAAATAATTAAGCTTGTTACCATTTTGTTTATGTATTGAAAATGCTTTACTTAAGCTTAGTGATATTATAATTAAAGTTTAATGAGAAGCAACGGTCATCAAAGTTTAATCGAAAGTCGTGGTTTTTAGGATTTTGTGATTAGAAATGATGTTACCATTAAAACCATAGTTAAATTAAACACAAGATTTAGTTTCTATTAATGAAAGTGCCTTGTTTATTTTAATTAAGATCAAAATCAATAACATTGGAGATTGGAGATTTTGTTTATGTGAACTATCTTTTGACACACACACACACACACACAGATATATATATATATCTGATAATTTATATATAATATATATATATATATATATATATATATATATGAAATAAAGTGGAGTTAATTTGCATTTACAATCTTGTGATTTTTCTTTTTAATGTCAATAGTTTCCTTGGTTTTAATTTTTATGAAAAAATTTCATATTCAATTTTTATGCTGGAAAGCTAATTCATTATCATGACTTTCTATTAGAATTGGAAAAAATTAACTTCATATCTTATTAATATTGGAATTTAAAAACATTAAGTTATTAATATTGGAATATATACTTGCTTTCTAGTAGATTCAAACCAGGGATGTTTCTCTATAAGTTTTTATAAGAATTTTTTATAAAGACAACAGTATAATTGTTTTGAAATGATTTTCCTATTTTCATTGGTATTCTATAGCATAATGTTTTTCTCAAAATATTGAATTTTGCTTATTTACAATACATTTTAAATGTATAAATAAACTTAAGTTGGTCTCAAAATTCCAATTATATATATATATATATATACATATTACATACCAAAATTAACAATTTAAAAAAAATTAACTACTAAATTTTAAAGAAAATAAAAACTTGTAATTATTAAAGTATAAATTATAAATTAATTTTAAATAATAATCATTATTGATAATTATTAAAAACATGTAATAATATTATTAACCATGGAGATCCACCCCAACTTTACCATATTTGCAAATAAGCTTTGTTACAATATCATGGCTTATGATGATCATGTCCCAAAAATTCATCTCTTGTTAATGTGACATTTTCTTTAATTAATCTATTTAATTGACAAGGAGAAGAAGAACATAGTTATCATAGTTATTTTATAGGTGAATCTCAACTTCTTATTTGTGCATACTACAAATAATATTCTACATTATTCTATGGAGTTTAAATCCCTACTATCCACTTAATAACTTTTTAGAATTTTGAAAGCCCAAAAATATAAAGGTCTATTAACATAATTACTAATAATTTTGAGTTTATTTAATACTCTATTTTTACATTTAATTTTAATTAGATTGTAAAAATTATTACTATAATATTAATTACTTCTATTGAAGTAAATGTTTTTCAAATCCCAACTATGCCAACTCCACTAAAAAACATTTTTTGATTTGTGGCAAAGATCTTCCAAATATAATTTATTTAGATTAAAAAAATAGGTCATAGACTATTTTTTGGTTTACTATTAAATAATGTTGAAAAAATAAAATCTAAGTAAATGATATCCATATCAAATAGTATATGTAAATGTAAACCATCTGAATCTAATATAATAATTATTATTTCAAACCAACCTACATTTTTTCTAATTCAACAATTCCAATTTAACAATTTTATTGGCCTCTCTTTGCACTTTTTAGGGCAATTGCTAATTTATAAATTTATAAAAAAATTATATCTTCCATGATACCATTTCAAAATTTCTGATTTTTGACTTGTACTACATTTATTGACCTTCAAGTACAAATAGAAAAACATAGAGAATAACCGGGGAAAACAAGAAAACCTGAAATCAATGGTCCATAGTGACCAAAAATTAATGGTCCCCTTGGTTGTTTCCCACCCCATTAGGGAAAAGTTTGAAATAAAAGAGAGTGGGCATAAAATTATGTATTTATTATTATTATGTAAATCTCTCATGTTATTTTATAAAGTAATAAAGTTGTGCCTATTTTTTATTCAATAATATTCCTTTTTTTGAATAAAATAATATTTATAATATTTTTTTAATAAATTATTTAAGTTTAAAAAAAAAATTGGTTAATTTTTATTTATATTTAAATTTTCTAAATTTAAAATAAAATAAAAAAAAAGGTATTTATATTAAAACTTATTTCATTATAATTTTTAAATAATTGTAATATTTAGGTTAAATATTTTAATATTTAAATAATTTTATTATATTAATTGTTTCTTTTTTTACAATAAGTATTATTATTTCTACAGTTTTTAAGATAAATGATAATAGAGTTTTCTTTCTTCAAAACATTTTAGTTTTTTTCCCTTTTTCTTTTTTTAATGAAAGACCCAATAACATTTTTTTTTATCAAGACCTCATAAGGTTTTATTTAAAATGTTTACATGTTTTACCAAAAGAATTACACTAAAATTATTTTTTTTTATAACATTGTTATTAAAATAATATTAATAGCTATTATATTTTTTTATATGTTCAAGATCATTTCTATCAACTCAACCATATAGCCTAGGCAAGAGGGTGTTAGGAGAATTGAAGTTATGACCTCTTAAGAAGAAATGTTCTTTAATAATGTGGACTCAACCAATTGAGCTAACCCTCAAGGCTATAAGTAATAACCAGTATAGATCCACTTAAGCAAGGATCTAGCATGTCCCAAGAGGGATGAAATGTCTTCATGTGCAAACATCTCTTAGAGGGAAAAACTAAAAAAAAATAAAAATTGCATCCCTCTCATCCCTTGACAAATTCCAAAGATTTTGTAATACTAAAAAAAAAAAATTGCATCCCTCTCATCCCTTGAGAGATTCCAAAGATTTTGTAATAATTCTCTCTTACTCTCTCTCTCTCTCTATCTAATTTTTCATTGTTTAAATTGTATTTTTGACTGTTATGTAGAGTAAATATCTTGAAATTGTTATTACATGATTTTTCTTATTAAAACATTTTATTTATCACTCAAAATGAATTTTATTATTATTATGAATATTTATAAATACCATGTTAGTTTTATAATTAAAAATTGATATTTTCTATATAATATTAAATATTTTTCTTTTTTAATTTTCTTTTTATATATATGGATATATTTCAAATTGATATTAGCAAAAAGTAATTAACATATATCTTCAAGTAATTTATTTAAATATTTTTGAAGAGTATAATGTTTAAATATCTTACTCACCTTTTTTTCTTTTCTTTTAATTACTTTATCTCTTTTTAAAATTGCTATAAAATTATATTATGTCATAGGGAAATCAAACTGAAATATATTTTAACCACATTGTATTGTAATCAAATGAACCTAGTAAAGTTAAAATTATTGATATTTTAATTTTTATTATAGTCCTGCATAGAAATTGCCCTAAGGAATTCAACTACCATTTCCCTCATTCTACCATGGCAACAAAAGCAATACTGTAATATAAAATATTCAACAAAATAGGAAAACGCAAATGGATGTTAATTATCCCTCACAAAGCTTTGAATTATTAGAAGCAACGATCGCAGTGGTCAACTGGACACGCAGTGCAGTGTTCGCAGTGTAAGTGAAAGCCAAGCTCGAATCAGAAGATCACCGTCAGAAAATACCGGTCTCCCTCGTTCAGGGCCTTGTACTCAAAATTATTGTGATAAATCTTATTTTAAATTGAATATATTATTATTTTGATATGGTTAAGTTTGTTAATTTTACTTTCATTTTTTTAGGTAAATCAATTCATTTTTATTAATTTATAAAAAGATTATATCATGTATGTTTAATGGTATCATTTCAAAATTTTTGAGTTCTAACGAACAGAACAACACAGAGAAGAACTCGAGAAAACAAGAAAACCTAAAATTAATGGTCCATGGTGATGAGAAAGATGGTATCATTTCAAAATTTCTGAGTTCTCACTCTACTACATTTATTGACCTTCAGCTACAAACAAAACAACATAGAGAAGAACCTTGAGAAAACAATCAAGCATAAAAATATGTATTTATTGTTATTTATGTAAATCTCTCATGTTATTTTTAAATAATAAGTTGTGTTATTTTTTATTCAATAATATTTTGTTTTAAATAAAAGAATATTTATATAGATTTTTTTTTAATTATAATTATTTAGTTAAAAAAAAATTTCTTGAATTTTATTTATATGTATTTTCTAATTTAATAATTAATTTATATGTAATTTTCTAATTTAAATAATAAACGGAATGAAGTATTTACTTAAATTTATTTTATATATTATTATTTTGATATATTTTTAATATTTATGTTAAATATTTAATATTAAATAATTTATATTATATTAATGTTTTCTTATTTTCACAATAGTGTTATTATTTTTACAATTTCTAAGTTAAATGATAATAGAGTTTTAAAGACAAAAACAAATTTTCTCTCTTCAAAAGATTTTGGCTTCTATTTTTTTTTTCTTTTTCTTTTTTAATGATAATATTATTATTTTTAATCAAGATCTCATAAAATTTTACTTAAAATGTTTACATGTTTTACCAAATGAATTACACAAAGAAATTAAAGAAATTTACAACATTGTTATTAAAGTAATATTAATAACTATTATATTTTTTTATATCAACTCAACCATATAGTGTTAGGATAATTGATGTTATGATCTCTTAAGAAGAAATTCCTTTAACAATGTGTACTCAACTAATTGAGCTAACCCTCAAAGCTATAATTAATAACCAACATAGAACCATCTTAAGCAAGGATCTAGCATGTCCCAAAAGGGATGAAATGTCTTCAAGTGCAAAACTCTTTTAGAGTGCAAAATTTGAAAAAAAGGGTTGCATCCCTCTCATCCCTTAATAGATTTCAAAGAATTTGTAATAATTATCTCTTACTCTCTCTCTATATATATATGTATTTTTTCATTGTTTAAATTGTATTTTTGAACGTTATGTAAAGTAAATATCTTGAAATTGCTATTACATAATTTCTTCGTATTAAAACATTTTATTTATGACTCAAAATGAGTTTTATTGTTATTATGAATATTTATAAATACCATGTTAAGTCTATATTAAGAATTGAATATTTTCTTATATAATATAAAATGGTTTTTAACATTTTCTTTTTTAAATAGTATATAGATATATGTCATGTTGATATCAATAAAAAGTAGTTAACATATATCTTCAAGTAGTTAACTTAAATATTTTTTAGGAGTATAATGTTTAAATATCCTACTCGCACCTTTTTTTCCTTTTAATTGCTTTATCTCTTTTTAAATTTGGTATGAAATTATATTATGTCATAAGGAAAATTCAATTATATTTTAATCACATTGTATTGTAAAATCAACGACAAATTAAGTGAACACACTAAGGTTGAGATTATTGATTTTTTTTTAATCATAGTCAATATTGCTTTCCTATTTAGATAATATTTTATTTTTATTTGAAATCGGAGATGTGTCAACTTTAAATTGAACATGGACATAATCACACATCTCCCTCATACTCCGTTGGAAAATGCACACAATAAGTAACCATAGTAAAGTTGAGATTATTGATATTCTTTTTTTTATTATAGCCAATATTGGTTTTCATTTTATATAATATTTTATTTTTATTTTAAATGAGACATGTGTCACCTCCAAGCTGAACATGGACATAATCACACATCTCCATCATATAATTATACTAAAATAAATTTATAAGTCTTCATATTATAATTTAAAGGTTTAATTCTACCTTTTAATTAATTGTATATATTTCTAAATTAACATAATCATTATAATTTAGTATGAGGGAAACGTATCATTTTGTGCATGCTCAATATAAAGTTGACATGTGTCCTCTTAATATAAAGATAAAATATATTCTAAATAGAAAAGAAATGTGAGCTTTAATAAAAAAAAATATGAATATGCATGTTAATTTTTTTTTAATTGAAAATATTTTAAAACATAAATAATGAAAACCTCACTATGGTTTGTGAAATAATCTTGATATTACAAACTAATGTGGTTAAAATATTTCAATCCCTCCGAGCCATAAATAAAATATTTCGATATCACATGGCTTCATATAATTCCATATCAACTTTAAAATGACAAAATAATTATAATGTGAAAAGTGCATTAATTGATGTTTAAACCCTAAAAAATTCAAAAAAATTCAAAGCAAAATTTAAATAAATTTTTTGAAGATCTATGTTACCTAGTTTAAATAAATAAATAATTCAATATTATTATAATTAAATATTCATTGTCCAAAGAAAAAATAATTGAAAAAAAAAATGAGATACTTGCTATAACAACTCTAAGCTGGAATTTACTTTAATATCCCTCAGTTGTTTGTTACAACACTCTTTCGTTTGGCTGAGCTATATTGGATAAAATGGACCGAAAAACCATGAGGAATATTGGAATAAATATGTAAATTAATATTTATTAATAAATAAATGAGATGTATGTAATTGCGAATGAGAAATCTAGAAATGAGATGTTTGTCATGCCTTCATGAGAAGAATTCTAGATAATCTTAATGGATGAGAAACAAAGATCCATTAATTTGTTTAGCGAGAGAAATATGTTAAAAGTGGAAATGCATAAAAGCTCTATGCGAGAGAAAAACGATTTTTGATGGAAAAACCTAAAAAAGTGAATAAAAAAATGTCCACAAAGACGACGCCACTAAACAAAACCTGATCAAGAAAGAAATGAATTAAATACCTATAGAAAGAATCAACAAAGGTGGTTAATTTCTTGAAGGCAAGAGACTCTGAGCACTATAGAAGGCATCAACAACAGTGGTTGATTGTTCGGATGGCAAGAGATTCTCAACTCGGTGGTGAACTAGAAGAAACCATTCTAAATGAATTAAATATCTATAGAAACAATCAACAAAGGTGGGAGGCAAGAGACTCTCATCGCTATAGAAGGCATCAACACTAGTGGTTGATTGCTCGGAGCGTAAGAGATTCTCAACTCGTTGGTGAACTGGAAGAAACAATTCTAAGCTGAATGGAGAAAAAGTGTGAAATTCCAAGCACCCTACCGGTGATTTTATTTAAAATTGGCTGTGATTTATTTCTTTATTGAAAATAATAGCACATAGATGTCGAGATTTGTGAATTATTTACCGGTCAATATTTTTCCATGTTGAATTGAATTTCGTATATCCTAACTAATAAAGAGCTATTATATATTGGATGGTTATTTTCGATACTTTTATCTACCACCCGAGTTCTAAAAGCTATAGTAGCAAAGAGTGGCAATATTATGTTTAAAAATAATTAGTAACAGGATTTGCATCGGGTAAATAAGGGAAATCGTTGATATGTCTTGCAGTAATTAGAGGGCACACATCACATGAAATTTTTATAATCTTGTCAAAAGTTTTATTATTGAAAACTTATATGCGTTGAGTTCCCAAATATTGAATGTGGACTTAGGAAAACAATAATTATATAATGAGGAGAGATCAAGCATCTTGTAATCAGTTATAGACGAAGTATTAAGTGTTGTAGGATGAAGTACATATATGGTAGTATTAAACATTGTGGGAAAGAAAAATAGTGATGAGCAATGACTCACCAGAAAAGATCAAAGAATGAAACTTCCTTAACGTAGTACATTGAAACGGCTAGCAAGACACAATAATACATAAATTATTATAACAGAAATCGTTCATTTCTACCTTATGCATGTAACATGTTTAGAGTTACGAATATTGTATTTCATGCTACGGGAGCATATAGCACAAACAAAACAACATAAATTTTGCATCAAATTGACAATAATCAGGTAAGAGGAATATAAATATTTATTAGAGTGAAGGATTGCTCAACAATTATAGAAATATGAAATATGCAGAACATTGTATGAATCTAATTAAATTCCATGATGGTTGAGCAAGTAGTAAAGACAAGTTCTTTTAAATTTGAGGAGAATTTACGTAATGACGATCTCAAGTATACAAAAGAATTTCCATGGAAATCAAAAACTCAGTTTATATCAGATCAAACCGAGTGAACTTAGCGGCAATTCAAAATATTCATTAATATATGACAAAATGAATTACATTCAATTATAATTTTACTAAGGATACATGTGAATATCTATGCACTATAGAGATGAGAAAGCATTAAGAAAAAGTTTAAGGATGGAGAGTTATATTAAAGTTTAGAAAGCTTGGTGAATCTTCCTAGTCCCTAACATGCATATTCCAAAATGTTTGGCACTATTTTTGTAAAAATATTTAAATTTCTAATGATTTTATATTAGTCTATATAAAATTTTGACGATTTTAGGGCAAAATAATTTTATACTATAAAATGTGGGCGAATAATATTTAGAAAAAAAGTAACTTGGAGAATAGCTTTTTTGGGAAAAAATGGAAAATTAGTCCACCTGCAAATATTAGCCCCTAAAATATTCCCCCTAAAATTTTCGGAGAGCATTATATG
>APFE031210712.1:0-14690 GCA_000404065.3 Pinus taeda | reverse complement strand
TGATGTTGCCTTGGAGTTTACCTTTTTTAGCCTGAGGTGAAATTTCAAGCGCTAACATATTGGCGACCATACTGGGGAAGAACATTCGACTTGTTGATTGTCTTGTCCCAGTACATGAACTCAAATTGCAGATCTGATGCTGATGGTGGACAGCAGTCAGACACATATGCAGGCTGAACCATTCACCTGGCGACTCCAATTCAATACAGACATTCCAGTGCTTGTTGATTCATTCATGCAATGGTAGGGTATGTGGCAAACCTTACCCTGTGTGAAGCTGTAGAAGAAATAAGAAATGAGTTAGCAGATACTAAATATGATGAAGATGTTTTCAGTGCCTTGCTTCAATGGTCGAAATCTTTAAAGTTCCCTTGGTTCGAGTTAATTGTTGAAAGAATCAAGAAGGAGATTCAGCGTCTAGATGAGCAGATTCAGTCATATGATTTCCAAGACCCTAAAAAGTTCTTGGAAATCCTTCCTCCATTAAAACAAGAAATAACAGACTTGCCTATAGATGTTTACATTGACAGTGTGTAGCTGGAAGTATGTATTGCAGAGTTGGGGCAGCCAACAGAGTCTGGCTTCCGTGATCCTATTGTGGCATACATGGACTCATTTTACAGTTTGATTGATAGATCAGGTTGTCTTTTCCGTGACCAGGGTCATTATGTGCATGAAGGGCTGCCAGCAATTACATCTGTGTCCTGGCAGAAGCATTCTCAACCGACATCATTTTCAGGTTTACTTGAAAGGTTAATCTGGCATTTTAGTATTACCTAATCTATTGTTTGTACAGCAAAGTAGGGTAGATTCTGTAAATAAATAAGCAGCCATAAGGCAACATCTTGTTCCAGTTTCATTACAGTTTTAGTGTGAGGTTTGCCGAATTAGTCTTTCAAGCAATTCAATCAGTTTCCAGTTAATAAGTTGAGTCTTCAGTTGTGTTGATTTCTTGAAATAATGGACTCCATTGGCCAATGGATGGAGGCACTGTCTGCTCTCCCAAAGTTCTGCGGTTCTTGGCACCTCCACGAAGCGACAGCTGCCATCCCAAGTGGAGCCGATGTTAGACTCTGTCTTATGTCAGTGTGAGATTGATTCTTCTTCAAAACCCTGTTTTGAAGAAGAAATCATTAAATGTGTTGTTTTAGAATATGTAATTTATTCTCCATCTCTTCAAATGGCAGCAGTTTTCCAGACAATGTGTCAGTATGCCTGAGGAGTTTTTTAAAATAGGCCGGGATGCAGTGTCATATGTAGAGTCGCTTATAGAATCCATATTGGGAGGATTGGAAGGGCTTATCAATATTCTGGATTCTGAAAGTGGGTTTTGGTTCCTTAGAATCCAAATCTCCTACCAGAGCAAGCAACTATTCGCATGAATCATGCAGCCAACATTGCCATGCCTTCTACCAAGTCAATGAAGAGCAGTTCACATTAGCCTTTTCCAGGAAAGGAGAGTGAACCTGCAAATACAGATACCATTAAAATGTTGGAGGCTACAGTGCAAAGGTTGACAAGTATCTGCTCAGTGTTGAATGAAATGCAGTCAATATGTATTTTGAACCATGTCTTTGTTCTAAGAGAGTACCTGAGGGATTGTGTACTAAACAACTTCAAGAAAAGGTTGATTACAATTTTAAAAATTGATAGGGACCTTCAACGACCTTCTCTTCTGGAGTCATTGGTTCACCGTCATATGAATATAGTTCATCTAGTTGAACAACATGTAAGTATGGATTTAACTCAGGGTATGCGGGAAGGTGTTGTTGTGTGAGGCATTTTCTGGACCCATACATGGCTTGCATACTTTTGAGAAACCTGTACAGAACACAGGCACAAAAATTTCAAATTATCTGTTATTGGTACCTAGAGAATGTTGTTAAAGATGTAAATGGTGCTGGTATTTTATTTACACCTATAGATAAGTGCTTCAAGAGTGCAAGACCAGTTGGGGGGTACTTTGCTGAGGCGGTAACAGGCCTTTCTGAACTCAAGGCTTTTGTTCGGATGTTTGGTTCATATGGTGTTGATAAACTTGATGGTATTATTCGAGAGCATCTCACTGCTCTTTTGAGCTGCATCGATACTACATTGCGTTCCAACAAGGAATATCTTGAGGTCCTCTCTGCACGTATGCATAATTGGAGGGAAAGGAATTATTATTTGAAACAAGTTCATGAGTTAGAGACTCTGATTAACTTTTCAATTCAGGTAGGACAGGCATTGTGCTTTAGTTCTTTGTTAGCTGAAGCTACTGGACAAGTCCTTGATGCAAATACTCCTCTGCTATTCTCACTATTGTCAGACTTCACGAAACACTTACCAGCTTCTCTGCCGGAGAGAGAAGATATTCCGAATCTGATGCATTGCTCAGTTGTCCAGTGTGCTTTATGACTCTTTGTATTGACTTCCAAAGACATGAAATATGTGTAACTCAGTACCGGGTTATGTTTGTTATGAACTGTAAAGTTGTCGAAAACCAGAGATTACGCAGGCCTGCAGAAAGCATGAGGCAGAAAAAAGATTGTAAGAAACGAAGCAATCAATACAACAGAAATTGTAACATCTTGCTTGAAGATCCAAAAAAAAATTAGGAGATGGAGTTTTCAAGCCAGTTTGTTGTTCTGTTTGTGAGACAGAAGTTAAGGTACTCATTTTTGTTAATGTCATGCCGAGTCATGCTTAGTTCACAACATCACTGATGTAGTTGAATTATCAATCCTAAATCAATGCCTTTACCGGAGATGTGAGTGGCGCGATTATGTTGCAGTTGCCATTGGGTCATTAGATTATGGAACCTATATATTCATATTTCTGAATTGGGATTTATTGTTGTAGTCGTGAAAGGCCCAATTCCACGGATTTTGCTTATATTTTCTATCGCATCGCGGTTACCGACAGTCATGTCCAATTATGAAAGTTCAGGTTAAATGATAAAGACAGGAAGGTGTTGGAAGAGGAAGAATGGGATTGTTTTTCCCAGTTTTGGGGAACTGCGATTGAACCCAACCTAGCAAACGAAAAAGACGTAATGAAAGTTTTAACTACTGGTGTGGATGTTGTATTGCGGCAGCGCAGCTTCCCCCGTACTCTCATCCATGCTGCTCAAAAGGTCTGCCCTCATCACCACCGCCACTTTCACGAATGATGCAGGTGCCCCAATAACAGATATTTACAATAAAAGGTATTTCTTCTTTAGATATGGAATCCACAAAGACATCAACCGCAACAGAAAAATAGGAACCAATTTCCTATTTCAAGACCTCAGTTAATAAGTCAAAAAGATCTGCGCTCCAGTTTATTAGTCATCAGAGGATTTCAAGGGGAATGATCTTCATTTTTAGGAGAAAGTTGTTCTTTTTTCTATTTATATAACTTCAGGTGAAACAGCGCCCAGGTTTTTGGGTTGATATGTTTTCTCCTACAACAGTCTTATTTAATGTATTAAAAATCATTTGTAAAAGTTAGTGAGAGGGTGACAGGAAGAATTCTAAGAGCTGGTGGAGAACAGAGAGCTTTTATTGTACAGTCTTTGACAGAGATTTAATGAAAAATACAGCTCTGACCCCTAAGATTCCTGTGGTATAACAATTTAGCATAAGTTTTCCTTCTGTTTCAAATGTAACCTGTTATGTTTTCATTTCGCTTCATGATCATTTCCAATTGAACAAATGAAGTGTTTAGGTAGAATTCATAATATTTTATGATGCAGGAGCAACCAGCAACAAAGCAGAGCAAAGCCTACGTGGACAGCAAAGCTGAATCGAAGGAGAAAAATAGGAAAATCTAGCTTAAATCAGAGCTAAAGAAGATTTAAAGCGGATAAATTTAAAATAGCTTTAAAACGGATATGTCTTGAGGAGACTTGCTATTGATAACAGCCATGCACGTTTTTTTGGAAAGCTTTCATTATAGAAAAACTAGGAAAGAATCTGATCATCCTTCTTAATGCATCTTATATAAATGTAATGTGATGGGGTGTGAGAGATATATGTTATTTGTGAGTAAAATAGTGAGTGAGCAAGATGTAGTCGATTGTGAGCTGGGTTTTAAGGCTGAAATGACTTACCCTGGAATGTAATTTGTTCTGTATATATATATGAAATTTGTTCTAGTATTGTGTATGCCTGTGTGTATTGTATAATTAAGTTAAATCTTGTGTTCAATCTTGTTGATCTAAATATTGTTTAACTGTTATATATGGCGATCCAAATATCATGTATCTTTTATATGTAAATGTTTGTTGAAGACGGCGTGCAGCGCAGAGGAAGAAGCACAGCTAGAGAAGGGCGAGAGGAGAAGAGGGAGAACCGTAATTGCAATGGGGATAGCAAGGATCGCTGCAAGAAGATTTCCTCTGAAGAAATTCCCACCGCTAACGAGGCCCAGCACCAGTAGCAGCACGACCTCACCCTCCAGCCCACTGATTGAAATGATTTTGATCTCAAATAGAGGGGAAATAGCCTGCTGTGTCATGAGGAGTGCAAGGAATCTAGGAATAAAGACGGTGGCCATGTACAGCGAGGTAGACAAGAATGCTCTTCATGTAGAACAGGCAGACGAAGCTATTTACATTGGCCCCACTTCTGCACGCTCCAGTTACTTGAATGCCTCTGCCATTCTCAATGCTGCACGCCGCACTAAAACTCCTGCTATCCACCTTGGTTATGGATTTCTCTCTGAAAATACTGAATTTGCATAACAATGTGAAACAAAGGGTTTGATATTTATTGGACCCCCTGCTTCAGCAATACTAGATATGGGGGATAAAAGTGCATCTAAGATGATAATGAGTGAAGCAGGTGTTCCTGTTGTGCCTAGATATCATAGATATGAACAGGACTTAGATTTCTTGAAAGAAGGTCTGTTACAGGTCGAATGTTGTAAGTAAAAGAAAATACAGATTGGAGTTGGGATTAGTGGTGCCATATTAAGTTAAAATCCATATATTGTTATTACTGTTTTAGAATTACATTGCATGTTTTCAATGATGATTAAAGTGATGTTAGGTTCCAATGAAAATCCACGTTAATAACATTAAAAGTTTAAAACGCTTCCCACGGGGCTTAGTCGCCTAGGATCGAGATTTTAAAGAATTTTGGATTTTGGGCAACCCCCAATTTCTCATTTTCATCAGATGGTATCATAGCAGGGAAAGGATTCCTGAGAGAAGAAAGAAGAATGTGAGTAGAAGCCGAAAGAGGTACACTTGTGTTAAAGATGGAGAGTTTATGGTCTTGCTATTGTGTAGATGGCGGCAGCGGAAGGTGAGAAGATTTGCAGCAACCTAGGGAAGGATGCCAAAAGACCGAGTGAGGAGGGCTTGGTGAGGTATCGTGTAACAGAGGAAGTTGTTACTGCAGAGGTTGGTTGCAGCTCACAGAGTTCTAGTGAAGGAATGTAGTGGATAAAATTGCTAAAGACCAGGAGAAGCATACGACCAGGAGGTTATAAATTTTTATGCCTCGGGAGTCTGATGCAGGAGCAACCAGCAACAAAGCAGAGCAAAGCCTACGTGGACAGCAAAGCTGAATCGAAGGAGAAAAATAGGAAAATCTACCTTAAATCAGAGCTAAAGCAGATTTAAAGCGGATAAATTTAAAATAGATTTAAAACGGATATGTCTTGAGGAGACTTGCTATTGATAACAGCCATGCACGTCTTTTTGGAAAGCTTTCATTATAGAAAAACTAGGAAACAATCTAATCATCCTTCTTAATGCATCTTATATCAATGTAATGCGATGGGGTGTGAGAGATACATGTTATTTGTGAGTAAAATAGTGAGTGAGCAAGATGTAGTCGATTGTGAGCTCGGTTTTAAGGCTGAAATGCCTTAGCCTGGAATGTAATTTGTTCTGTATATATATATATGAAACATGTTCTAGTATTGTGTACGCCTGTGTGTATTGTATAATTAAGTTAAATCTTGTGTTCAAGCTTGTTGATCTAAATATCGTTTAACTGTTATATATGGTGATCCAAATATCATGTATCTGTTATATGTAAATGTTTGTTGAAGACGACGTGCAGCGCAGAGGAAGAAGCACAGCTAGAGAAGGGCTAGAGGAGAAGAGGGAGAACCGTAATTGCAATGGGGATAGCAAGGATCGCTGCAAGAAGATTTCCTCTGAAGAAATTCCCGCTGCTGACGAGACCCAGCACCAGCAGCAGCACGACCTCACCCTCCAGCCCACCGATTGAAAAGATTTTGATCTCAAATAGAGGGGAAATAGCCTGCCGCGTCATCATGAGCGCAAGGAATCTGGGAATAAAGACGGTGGCTGTGTACAGCGAGGTAGACAAGAATGCCCTTCATGTAGAACAGGCAGACGAAGTTGTTTACATTGGCCCCGCTTTTGCACGCTCCAGTTACTTGAATGCCTCTACCATTCTCAATGCTGCACGCCGCACTAAAGCTCCTGCTATCCACCCTGGTTATGGATTTCTCTCTGAAAATACTGAATTTGCAGAACACTGTGAAACAAAGGGTTTGATATTTATTGGACCCCCTACTTCAGCGATACTAGATATGTGGGATAAAAGTGCATCTAAGAGGATAATGAGTAAATCAGGTGTTCCTTTTGTGCCTGGATATCATGGATATGAACAGGACTTAGATTTCTTGAAAGAAGAATGTTTGTTACAGGTCGAATGTTTTAAGTAAAAGAAAATACAGATCGGAGTTGGGATTAGTGGTGTCGTATTAAGTTAAAATCCATATATTGTTATTACTGTTTCAGAATTACATTGCATGTTTTCGATGATGATTAAAGTGATGTTAGATTCCAATGAAAATCCACGTTAATAACATTAAAAGTTTAAAATGCTTCCCATGGGGCTTAGTCGCCTAGGATCGAGATTTTAAAGAATTTGGGATTTTGGACAACCCCCAATTTCTCATTTTCATCAGATGGTATCAGAGCAGGGAAATGATTCCTGAGAGAAGAAAGAAGAATGTGAGTAGAAGCCGAAAGAGGTAGTTGTGTTAAAGATGGAGAGTTTATGGTCTTGCTATTGTGCAGATGGCGACAGCGGAAGGTGAGAATATTTGCAGCAACCTAGAGAAGGATGCCAAAAGACCGAGTGAGGAGGGCTTGGTGAGGTATCGTGTAACAGAGGAAGCTGTTACTGCAGAGGTTGGTTGCAGCTCACAGAGTTCTAGTGAAGGAATGCAATGGATAAAATTGCTAAAGACCAGGAGAAGCATATGACCAGGAGGTCATAAATTTTTGTGCCTCGGGAGTCTGATGCAGGAGCAACCAGCAACAAAGCAGAGCAAAGCCTATGTGGAAAAAAAAGCTGAATCGAAGGAGAAAAATAGGAAAATCTACCTTAAATCAGAGCTAAAACAGATTTAAAGCGGATAAATTTAAAATAGCTTTAAAACGGATATGTCTTGAGGAGACTTGCTATTGATAACAGCCATGCACGTTTTTTTGGAAAGCTTTCATTATAGAAAAACTAGGAAAGAATCTGATCATCCTTCTTAATGCATCTTATATAAATGTAATGTGATGGGGTGTGAGAGATATATGTTATTTGTGAGTAAAATAGTGAGTGAACAAGATTAGTCGATTGTGAGCTGGGTTTTAAGGCTGAAATGCCTTAGCCTGGAATGTAATTTGCTCTGTATATATATATGAAACATGTTCTAGTATTATGTACGCCTGTGTGTATTGTATAATTAAGTTAAATCTTGTGTTCAAGCTTGTTGATCTAAATATCATTTAACTGTTATATATGGCGATCCAAATATCATGTATCTGTTATATGTAAATGTTTATTGAAGACGACGTGCAGCACAGAGGAAGAAGCCATCTAGAGAAGGGCGAGAGGAGAAGAGGGAGAACCGTAATTGCAATGGGGATAGCAAGGATCGCTGCAAGAAGATTTCCTCTGAAGAAATTCCCGCTGCTGACGGGGCCCAAGACCAGCAACAGCACGGCCTCACCCTCCAGCCCGCCGATTGAAAAGAATTTGATCTCAAATAAAGGGGAAATAGCCTGCAGTGTCATCAGGAGTGCAAGGAATCTGGGAATAAAGACGGTGGCCGTGTACAGCGAGATAGACAAGAATGCCCTTCATGTAGAACAGGCGGACAAATTTGTTTACATTGGCTCCAGTTACTTGAATGCCTCTGCCATTCTCAATGCTGCACGCCACACTAAAGCTCCTGCTATCCACCCTGGTTATGGATTTCTCTCTGAAAATACTGAATTTGCAGAACACTGTGAAACAAAGGGTTTGATATTTATTGGACCCCCTACTTTAGCGATACTAGATATGGGGGATAAAAGTGCATCTGAGAGGATAATGAGTGAAGCAGGTGTTCCTGTTGTGCCTGGATATCATGGATATGAACAGGACTTAGATTTCTTGAAAGAAGAAGGTCTGTTACAGGTCGAATGTTGTAAGTAAAAGAAAATACAGATCGGAGTTGGGATTAGTGGTGCCGTATTAAGTTAAAATCCATATATTGTTATTACTGTTTTAGAATTACATTGCATGTTTTCGATGATGATTAAAGTGATGTTAGATTCCAATGAAAATCCACGTTAATAACATTAAAAGTTTAGAACGCTTCCCATGGGGCTTAGTCGCCTAGGATCGAGATTTTAAAGAATTTGGGATTTTGGGCAACCCCCAATTTCTCATTTTCATCATTTTATGCTCTTCCTATAAGTTTGTTCATATTTAATGTTTTCTTCTGTTTGACAAGGATTCATACTCTATTCCCTTGTCAGCTCCTCAGCAGTCTTGCCATCCATTTAATCTAAATTTGATGTTAAATTTCTTGCCTACCTTGCCTCAGGGGATAGCCTGTGTTTTTTATTACATTTCTCTGTTCAAGTTGTTCCTTTGCCCCATGCAGCCCAGAAAAACCCCATCATTTTACTAAAAACCCCTTTTATCATTTTACTAGCCTAAAATCAGTGTTCTCTATTGGTTATCTCTGCCCGTTGAATATCTTTGCTGAGATAGACCGGAGAGAGCCCTCTCCTACCCTGTATGGCTAGGTACGAGGCTAAGTGGTTTGATGTTGCCTTGGAGTTTACCTTTTTCAGCCTGAGGTGAAATTCCAAGCGCTAACAACCCTTTCAATACTTTGAATCTTGCATGCCTCAATGGGAAGTTTCTCACTTTCGACGACAGGTTTACATTAATGGCCTTCGACCGGGAGATTTTGCGCGGTGTTCAATGCCAAGTCCTTTTTCACACCACGCGAATTGTATTGTAGTACCTTGAGGGTCATTGTCATTGTTGGTGATTCCTCTCGCGCCTGTTAACAACTTACATCATTGGCTGGTAATCAAGCGATGTCTTTCCATGCTCGACTCCAGAACATTTTTCACATGGATCGACTTGTACTCCGAGTGAAGATTGAATGAGTTTTGAAGACCCCGGATCTAGTTTCATCCAACCGAGCTACGATATATTTAGGAATATAAAGACATCAAATGTACATCATTGCCAAATAGATGATCATTCAAATCAAAGGATGATGAGTCCGAATCATCAGTCTGCTACATAGATGATTGTCTGTCCTATGTACATGAAAATGAATTTATAAATCTAAGCATGGGAATGCCCGCCTCAGCTAAATCATGAAAAATATTATGAAGATAATGTATTGTATTGTATCTTATTACAAGTCGCCTCCCATCTCGAAAAAACTTTGGATCCTCATGATAAAGCATTTCACCCGACATCAAAATATTAACGACCTCATGCTTTAGGGGGCAACTGTTATGCTGGGTCAGAACTATTGGTTGTAATCCTCTTGTTATTCTTGATATTAATAAAGCTATTCAAGTTTTCCTCCATATTCTTGTATGTTTGATTATATATGCATTTGTATGGTTAATACATATATGGTTCTGTGTTATTTATGAATATAGATCTCTGTTCTTCGATAGTATTATGCTACTTTGATTCCACAGGTGCTCTTTGAAGCTGGGCAGACGAAGAAGAAGTGGCAAAGATCTATCAAGAAAGAGAGGAATCAAGTAAGGAACCAAGTGCAACACTAAGGTTGGTGTCCTTTGTTCCACTCTTATCTGTTTTCATAAAGGAAAATGAAAGTAGTCTTTACTTGTTTGTTTCTACGATAGATACTAGTCTTAGTGGGAGTAGCAGCTCCGAATGGACACTATTCCCGGTAACACCGCAGGGAGTGGTTCTATGAGCATGATAAATATGATGGTGGTGATGTATTCTTAGGGGATGGTAGGAAGGCTAGAATCGTCAGTCGTAGAAAAGTAAAGTTGAAGTTGGAAGGTGGAAGTATTATAACACTTTCGGTTGTTTTGTATATTCCTGCATTGACTAGAAATTTGATTTCTGTAAGAAAGTTGGATGATGCAGGTGTAAAAATAATGTTCGAGAAAGATACCTGCAAGATGGTTCGGGGAGAACTGGTATTGATGTGAGGAGTTTAGATTGGAACTATGTACAAGCTTCAAGGTACCACTATTATTTATGGGTGCAATAGTTCTATGGTTCTTGAGAGTGGAGTAGAAAATCTAGTGGTCTCTCGAGAAAAGACCATGCTATGGCATCAAAGGCTTGGAAATATTGGAGAGAAGGGCCTTCAAATAATTCATGGTAATGGTATGATAGAAGGTATGTCTTATTGCTATATAGATTTTGATTTTTGTGAAAATTGTGTATATGGGAAGCATAATCAAGTGAGTTTCCTCTCTGCTACTAAGAGGGTGAAACAAATATTAGAGCTTGTGCAGAATGATGTGTTTGGACCTGTGTCGTTTACATCATCTGGTAATTATGTGTATTATGTACCATTTATAGATGACTTCTCAAGGAATAATTGGATATATTTCCTCAAGAAGAAATCTGAAGTCTTTAACAAGTTTAAAGAATTTAAGGCTCTGGTGGAAAACCAAACAGATAAGATGATAAAGGTGTTGAGGACAAATAACAGTGGAGAGTTTTGCAAGAAGGAATTTCAAGAGTTCTGTAAGAAGTGTGGTATAGCACGACAGAACACTACTCCATACACACTAAAATGGAGTTGCAGAAAAAATACAGGACTTTCATGGAAAAGGCAAGAAGCATGCTCATTGGTGCCGGCTTAGGACATGAATTCTGGTCAGAGACGGTGGAGAGTGCATGTTACCTAGTCAACATATAACCTTCATCAGTGTTGGAGCATAAGACTCGACAAGAGGTATGGATTGGTAAGAAACCCTCTCTTTCACATTTGAGGGTGTTTAGATGTGATGCATATGTACATGTTCCAAAGGAGAAAAGAACCAAGTTGGATAATAAATCTAAAAGGTGCATCTTTATTAAGTATAAGGATGGTTTAAAATTTTATAATATTTAGAATCTAGAAACAAGGAAGGTTGTGTACATCCACGATGTCGTATTTAGAGACGTGAAATATGTTATTAAACATGAAGTCCTACCAAATGCACCTTAGAAGATAGAGTTTCAGCTAAAGGAGGAGGAATCAAAGTCTACAGCAGAAGAGGAATCAGAAGATGAAAAGCCACAAACTCCAGCTATGAGAAGATCAGCTCAAGAAAGAAGGCATCTACAAAGGTATAGTCCAGCTGCTTTCTGTTCAAATTTTTCTTTATCTACTACTGATGATGATCCCAAAACTGTCAGGGAAGTAGTAGATTCAGAGGATGGGAAACTATGGAAAGAGGCCATGGTTGATGAAATGGAACCTTTGCACACAAATGAGGCTTCGAATCTAGTGGAGTTGTCCGTTGGAAGGAAACCCATTGGTAGCAAATGGGTGTTTAAGAAGAAGATGAATGCAAAAGGCAAGGTGGAAAAATACAAAGCTCGGTTGGTAGCAAAAGGTTATTCCAAGGTGTTAGGAATTGATTTTGGTGATATTTTTTCTCCTATTGCCAAGGTAGCTTCTATTAGATTACTTTTATTTTTTCTGTTGCTTTTGATTTTGAGATAGAACAAATGGATGTGAAGACAACATTTATTCACGGGGATTTGGAAGAAGAGATCGACATGAAACAACCTGAAGGCTTTTTGGTGAAGGGTAAGAAAGGACTGGTAGGCAGGTTAAAATAGTCTCGTATGTGTTAAAATAGTCACCAAGGATGTGGTAGCAGAAATTTGATACATATATACAGGGACTTGGCTTCACCAGAAGCAAAGCAAATTAGTGTTTGTATTTTAAATTAATTGGTGACCATGTTATTTATTTGGTCTTGTATGTGGATGATATGTTGTTGATTGGAAATAACAAAGAAATTATCCAGGAGTTGAAGACCCAATTGTCCTCCAAATTCAACATGAAAGATATTGGTATTGCAAACTATATTTTGGGCATGAAAATTAAATGAGATCACGCAAAGAGGAAGCTCTACTTAAACCAGAGGAAGTATGTCGATACAATATTCCAGATGTTTAATATGCAGGTTAGTAAATCAGTGAAGGTTCCTTTTCCTGTCGAGGCAAATTAATCTACTAAATAGTGTTCCAAGACACAAGAAGAGGAAGAGGACATGTCCTATGTTCCATACGCAAGTGTAGTTGGTAGTCTGATGTATGCAATGGTATGTACCATACTAGACATTTCACATGCAGTGGGAGTATTGAGTATGTTTATGTCAAAACCAGGGAAGGATCATTGGACAATAGTGAAGTGAGTTTTCAGGTATTTGTGTGGCACTAGTGATTATGGTTTATGCTACAAAGGAAGACCATGATACGATAGAGTTTTGGACATCCATGGATTTGTTGATGCAAACTGGGTTGGATATCTAGATCAAAGAAGATCTACAAGTGGGTATGTATTTAACCTGTTTGGAGGTGTAGTCAGTTAGATGACCAAGAGACAATTTGTAGTGGCACTTTCACCTACAAAAGTAGAATACATGACAACCACTCATGCAAGAAAGGAACCAATTTGGTTGCAGATATTGTGTTCAAGTATGGGGTTGGTACAACGATTTATAATGATAGACTATGATACCCAAAGTGAAATTTTCTTGGCAAATAATCCTGCTTATCATTTGAAGACAAAGAAAATTGATGTTCAATATCACTTTGTGAGGGATATGGTTAAGGAAGAAAAGGTGTTGCTGGTAAAGGTGGACACTTTGAAGAATGCTTCATAAGCATTGACAAAGTTTTTGAGATTGCAACAAGATGATGGAGCTTAGTGAAAAGAGTCGCCTTCACTAAGTGGGCCCGCAGGCTATTTTTGGCGCAAGTCTATTTTTAGACTATGTCTATTTTTAGACATATGAATCATGTCTATGGATTGCAGGTTGCTGTTTATGGATGAATTGATCAAGTTGGAAAAATAGATGGACTTCTATTTTTAGACCACAGCGGAGTGACTGCTCAGTCTAAATATAGAACAGTCAAATATTATTAGCTCATAATAATATTTAGACTATAACTTTGTCTTATTCTCTTGGAGCACTTCAGGATGAGCTACGGATGTGGTACATGCAGATCCCAGAAGGAAATACGTGGTTACCTATGGGATGACTAATATTTGCATGCAGGACTTCAGTTAGAACTCAAGTGAGTTGAGTTTAGTGGACTGGAGGTGCAGTTGATGGAGTTTTGTTCAGTTTAGCTTTGTTAAACTGGTTGTATTTAGTCTAACTGGAAAATAGACTAGAGATGAGTTGGGTGAATTAGTTATTAATTAATTCACAAGTTATTACCTCATAATACAACTAATGAATACATCAGTTAACTCAGTTGCATGTCAGTGCATGTTCAGTTCAGCAGGGACAGGTGTTAGAGAATCAGATTGCTATCAGTGGTGACTATAGTTGTGCATCAGATCTTGCACAATCAAGGGATTGAGTATGCCAATGAGTTTGCCCACGTATTTGCCCACATTGTAGCTTGTGCTCACGTGATTTTGCCAAGGAAATACGTGGTTGCCTTGGAATTATCATCAGTTCTTGAGCAGGTATTGAGCAGCGGAGGCAGGCAAGCAGCGAAGGAGATTTGAGCCAGTGATTGATTCAGATCTGAGCTGTATTGTGTGTAACAGAGGTGGAGATACTTGTGAGAAGTATTTTGTTGTGTAATGTTACATGACTCAATCATTAATATACAGATAGTTGGGGTTTTTAGCGAGATGCTTTCCCCGGGATACATACTGTGTTAATGTGTGAATGCTCTTGATGTTTTATTGTTATTGATGCTGCTATATTGATGATCAACGTAGAGGAGCTTATGTATTGTGTATGTTTTCCGCAAAGTACATGATCAGGATAATCTCCATTGAATATGTGTTAAATTATTCAAAATTTCTACATGTTATCAGAGCTGGTTGATTTGTAGAAGAGATTTCTACATGGTATCAAATATGTTTATCATCTGATCTACTATTCAGGAAGTGTTTACATTCTATTTCTTCAGGCAGAGTCTGTAATCAGGCTAGGTAGCCTCTGGATTCATCCTTTCTTTTGGAAGGTGAGATATCTGGTGAATGCCCATACAGTCGATCTCTGTACAAGAAATACTTCGTTCTCACGAATTTTAGATCGGAAGTAGTTGAGTTTGGAGCTGGTGGAATTCGAATTTGCAGTAGTATTGTTGAAATGTCTTTCAACGGATTGCGAATGTTATTCCAAAGAAAGAGCGACTTGGCGCTCAAGGATAAACTCAGTAACAATAGGTATGAGAATGGATCTTCATCAAAGGTATTTGATGAAGATT
>APFE031210700.1:0-15203 GCA_000404065.3 Pinus taeda | reverse complement strand
GAAGTATTATGCTGTGTAATGTTACATGACTCAATCATTAATATATAGATAGTTGGGGTTTTTAGCGAGATGCTTTACCCGAGATACATACTGTGTTAATGTGTGAATGCTCTTGATGTTTTATTGTTCTTGATGCTGCTATATTGATGATCAACGTAGAGGAGCTTATGTATTGTGTATGTTTTCCGTAATAGTACGTGAACAGGATAATCTCCATTGAATATGTGTTAAATTATTCAAAATTTCTACATATAGATCCCCTAACAATCCTTGCACTATGATATTTTGCAGATGATTAGATGATAAACAATCATACAAATAGAAACTGTTTTCCATTGAGAAGAATCTATATACCCCTCTCAAGGTCCTGCAAGGCAAGGACATGGATTAAAAATAATATATATACTCTTCTCAAAAGAATATATATACATTATGCATGAGGTTAATTCTATACTATCTTGAGGAAAAACAAAAGTCTTGGGTTAGATCCGGTAGTCCAAAGGGAATGTCTTCTATTGCTAGTCTAATTGAGGGCTTTCTCAAGCATTGGGGCCCTAGATTCCAATGATATGAAAAAACCTTTCAAGACCTTGTGGTAGATGTACAAGAAGAAGAAGCTGCCACCTCTCTTGAAGATGATAACAGTATCACTGGAAAAGACCCTCCAAATTCACAAGATTAGTTCTTGATGGACATGCTACTTGTGACCAACGTGGCCCCACATTAAACCCCATCTTCATCAAAGAACAACTATGTGTTGATGTATCTATCCTAGATTCTATGAATGATTTGCATGAAAACAAGGAGCATGATAAAAAAATCACCATTGTAAGGATGCCAGTCATGATTTCCTACATGACAAAGTGATAAACAGAGGAAATGAAGAATTTTTTAATATTTCCACCAATGATACAACCCATATGCAGTTCTAGACAGGTAGAAACGATGTTTCTACCCCAAAAGATCAACCATATGAAAAGGATGATGAAGATCATGCTTCCCTTGCTGATAATTTAAATCCTGAAAACACTTTTGAGGTCGCAGAAATATAGTTCAATCACACTAATCCTACTTTCATAGACAATGAAATTAAGGGAGTTGTAGACTTTCATGGTAATATACTTGGCACCTCAACATTTCATTGTGAGTTTGAGGAGTAATGTAACCCCCACGTTGCACTTTGATGTTAATCATGATCATGTAAGAAATAAATGGAAGTAATCATGATTTCCTATAGTTTGAGGTCAATAAACTCAAAAGGTTTTTCAAAGCCAGCGAAGTAATAATGTGAATAGTATTATTAGCTGAGTGAAGAAACAATTAATATTATATTTCAATCCTCAAAGATCCTATATCATGGAATCCGACAGTCCTGCTATTTTTTATGCCTACAATTTGAATTTATTCCTCAAGCCTGATGGGACAGGAAAGTCTCTTCCTTCTACTGTCAATACTCATCTGGAAGAAAATGTTATTGACATATGTGATGGATATTCCTTGGTAGACGAACAAAGGGTATGTTATAAACACACAATTATTGAAGCTTTCAGTCAACAGATCCATTTCCACCTCTAGATGGCTCTATTGTTGACAATAACAAAGTTGGACAGCCCAGAAGATTGATGAAACCTGTAATGAAACCCTCAATGACATATACAACTACAGTGCCAAGAATGAAAATGATGTCAAGAAAATAATTGATGAAGAATACAGACTTGACCAAATAAAAAATTTCTCTCTGGACCACATCAAATGCAAAGATGTTCTCTTCTTCATAACATGTGGACAATCATTCATGCACTCGATTTTTAAAAGGAAATGTAGACAACGAACCTCTAACAAATCCACATGAAGTGCACTCGGGAATGATCGATGATATAGGTCAAAATGATCTTGAAACCAGTAAGAGGACGTTTTCTCAACCTAGTCATAAACAAGATCTGGCTGCTCTGACCACTCAGCTTATGGGGTTTAGGGTTTGAAGGTGATACAAGCACCGTGATGAAGTGTTGTGTCTGTGTATCAATTTCTGGGCATTATATTTCATAAACAGACTCTTAGACGTTACTTATAGTGGACTACTATAAAACAACCGGTTCCATCTTTCTAATTCCCTTCACTGTGTTTTCAATTTTTGAATGAGAAATGACCATTTGTGGGTATTATTGGTCTTCTAGATCAAATGTGCATGACCTTGAAGGCTCTAATTTTTCAATGGCAATAGGATGAAGTTAAATCGACAAAAATGGACCTTAAACAAAAGTTGTGTACCATTATTTGGGTCAAACTTATCAGTCCATTCATCACTGCAATTACACAATATTAGAAACATCCAAACACCTCAAGTCTCTAAATAAAGAATCTGGTGTAAACTAATTGACTCCAAACGACAACAATACTAGAGGCGGGCATCAGAAATACCATGTAACATCCAATGGGAAAATACGTTTTATACATGAAATCAAATGCATTCAGATTTTTCTAATGTTAGAACCCTGGAAAATTATGGAAGACGTACTCGTTCATTTTGATTAAAGGTCAAAATACTGATTATAATATAGTGCAAGGCAATTCCAAAAATCTCTTAATTGGATACAGAATACACTTTCTATTAAAATGTGCCCAAAGGTAGACAACTACATTCATACATGAAAGAAGGAATTCTCTAAACTATTCAATACTTCCTAACAACTATAACCCATTCCAAAAATTAAAAAATTGCCATTTCATCTAAGGATACTAAAACGAAAATGGAAGAAATAAGTGAGTGGACTGACAAGAAAAAATTAAAACAGGTTCCCAATAGGATATTCTCAAGGGGAATCTATGCAAGTTCATTCATATTCTCAAAGTAGACAATGACATGAAAAATTTCTAGTTTGTAACTGAATACTAGAGCACAATGAAGATGCCAAAGAAATATATGTTTAACTTGCAAGTTATCCAGTTTAAAGTGCATGATGCTAATCAATGCCAAATACAGAAGTGTAGGCTGTGGTAATCGTGTCAAGATTCCTGCAGCAAGAGCAGCAATCAAACCAGTCGTATATCCTGAAAGTGCATGCCAAAAATACTTGCAGCCCCTCATAACAGGCACTTTTGTATCATTGCCAAGATCCCTGTTCTTTAGGTAATCAGAACAGAGCACTAAAGCGAGGAGCATCCCTAGAATTTCCTGCATTGTGATTCAATATAAAGTTTAAAGAATGAGTAGGTGGATGTGAATACTGTTCATAAGAACATTTGTGTAAAAAATAAACTAAATAAATCGTTCAAACAAAACGATATCTTCCCACTAAAAATGCACCAACTACAACAACAATCTGCTGATGGTTTAAACAAATAAAGAACATGTTAAAATAAAAATTCTGACAGAGTTAATGACAGGTTAAGAGAAAATACTTCATTCTGGTGTAACAATGAAGTAAAGTAACTCTCTTTATTGGAGATCTTATACACAAAGTTTGGTGTACCTGAATAGGTATTGAATATCTTATAAATAAAGTTTGGTGTACCCAAACAGACCCAAAATATATCTCATGTATACAATTAATCTCTTACAATCACCTTATGTCCATTGATCAAGTCAATGTAATACTAAAATAGTAAACAGTTATATCATGGCCAAATATGACATGTTAGGTTCCTGAAAAAATATTGTCTCATAAACAAAGATGGAATACAGTATTATACTGGAATATACTTGATGAAACAACTAAAATCTGAAACCACCTGACTGTTATATCTTTATAAATTATTCCAAACAAAAATATAGACAAGAACACAAACAAATATTTGTTTTGAAGATGGAAAAAGATGAAGAGGAAAAGAAACCCCAGTGGAGCTCTGATGGTCGGCGATAATGGAGTTAATGTGGCACTGCTGCCAGGCACCTGATGGTCAGGGTTAACCTCCACATCTCGCCAAACTCTGTCCAACCTTACCTCCTTCCCGCGGGCTCTCTGGCATTTTCCGTTCTTGTGGTCCTCCCGCCTTCCTCGCAGTCCATAACCACCATCGACCATTTTCCTATTAGTTGCAATGGACCTGGACGAGGTGGTCTATACCGAGGACCCCAATCCCCATGAGGTCATTTGGTCTCGTGTTGGGTTGTGGTCCCTTTGCCGCATCTCTACAACCTCTGTCAGCTCCTAGCTCTGCACTAGACCAACTTGGGCCATCTATGCCCATCCTCCACCCTCTATCAACATCAAATACGCCTCTGGCTTGGACTGCCCACCGCTTTCCCCGGCTACCTTGAATCTCCTCGGTGCCTGCCTACAACCATTGCCCACTTTCGACATGCCGCTGCCCCATCTACCCCACATCTCTACCCCGCCCTACAACCCTTCCTCCTCTGGCATCCCCCCTCTTGGGACTGGTACCTACCCTGTCCCTGCACTATCTGGTAGTACCCTTAACCCTGGTGGCCCATCTCCCAGCACCCCTATCCATTCTGGATGCTTCAGCTCCCCGGTCCCAAACCCTAAATCGACCCCATCCACCCCATAGATGGTTAACTAGGGCATACGGGGATATCTTTGGGACTATCTGATGGCTTGCAGATCTAGAAAGCTAAAGAAAGGAAGGTGCCTAAAAGCTGTCGATATGGACATTAACCTATCCTTGGGCGAAGACCTCTCAATGGGGGAAGTTGTTGATACAGTAAAGAAGGTCTTGGTGGGCCGAGTTCGGGGGCGGAACTATACTGTGGAGAGACTTCGTCTCTGGACCTCGGAGATTTGGGGTTATTTACTCAAAGAATTACCCACCATTCGAGTGCTTACCCGAGGATGGTTTGCCCTTCGTTTCCACAAGGAAGAGTACACAGACTAGATACTCTGTAGATTCTGGCATATCGAATTAGCCCCTGTTCTGCTGAAAAGATGGGATCCCTTATTTGATCTTAAGAGGGAACAAATGGGAGCTGGGCCGATTTGGGTTCAATTACCAGGCCTTCCGATGCAATACTGGACTCCAGTCGTTTTTAAGCGCATAAGCAACACACTAGGTACCTGTTTGGAACATGATCAGTCCTATGGAACGTCAGGGAATATGACTATGGCTCGCATCCTGGTTCATTTGGACACTAGAAAATGCCTGGAGGAAAATATTACCCTACATTGGAGGCATTTCTCTCACTGACAAAATCACTGTTACGAAGGCGTTCCATTCAAGTGTAGACGATGCCATAAGGTTGGACATCTTTTCAAAGAATGCCCACTGCTCATGCCTACTACTCTAGCTGTTACAAAGGGAACCAAACATCGCCAGACGAAAGACCTAATTATGGATGAGCAGCCCACAGGTCCGGATAGTCCAAAGGATGTGGGTGGGGTCACTGCTCAGCCATCCAATGCTTCCCAAATGTCACCAATCTCCCCTCCTATGACTAGATCCCAGTCTACTACAAACACTGCTCCTACATCAGGTATAGTTTCTTCTCCCTTATCCTCTGCACTAAATTTTAATCAATATTTTTCTCTCATTGGCATCATCTGCATCTTCACCTTGTTTGGTTACGTCTCCCATTACCTATGCACTTGATCACCCATTGCCTACCTTTTCCACCACCCCCCCGACAACTATACTTGGACAGGGGCTCAAACAGAATCCTATTTCCCCATCTGCTTCGATTTGACATTCCTACAACCTCCATTCCCGCCACCAGGCAATCCCTTACTCGCTTGGATTGGGTATCACACCCTCTAATGTTGAGCATAAACCCACCTGGGGAGGCCTTCCAACATGTCCAAAGCCATTAAGATTGTTGGGGATGATGTAGCTCAGGGCAAACAGAACACTATTGAAAGGGTACTTAGAGAACCAGACACCCTTGGCAATGTTCCCCCATGAAGAGGCTCTCCGTCAACTGTAGGGGATTAGCTAGCCCCTCTAAAAAATCATCCCTTAAGAAACTCTTGAGCTGTGAGCCTTGTGACATTATTTTTCTTCAAGAAACCCTAGGTAGCTTTGAGCTGATTGTTAGGACCCTTCTAACTATCATGCCAGGGTAGCACTTTCAAGCCCTGGATGTTGCTGAGAGATCTGAGGGTCTAGCTCTCGGGATAAACCCTCAAACCATCAACGTTACATCGGCTTAGGGAGGTCAGGGTTTCATGGGTATTGATATATTTTCAGTTGAATTAGGCAGAAATCTCTGTATTATGAACATTTATGCACCCAATCATAGTATATTGGATTTCTGGCAGCAGCTCCTTGAGAATCCCCTGATAGACCAATCCACTATTCTAGGGGTAGATCTTAAGTTCTCCATCGGACATGAAGAATTCTGGGGACACCACTCGCAGCTAGATCCACTCTCGGATCAACTCGGCATCCTCTTGGAGAAACATGGTCTTATTGATGTCCCTAAAAAATGCCTACAAAACAAGGTCTAATTGCTAAAACTTATAATCAACTGGCATGGCTGGGTAACGCTCACTTCAAGCAGTTGTTCAAAGCCCCACCAAGCACACCTCTAGCTGATATCATTCACATGGCAGGGCATTTTCCCAAATTTGTGGAACCTGACTTGGTGGAGGATCTCATAAAACCTGTTACTATGGGGGAATTGGAGGGCACCCTGAAGTGGTTTAAGAAGGACAAAATTCCGGGGCCAGATGGTTGGTCCGTGGAATTCTATCTTACATTCTTTGACATTATTGGATCGGATCTACCTGATGTGATCGAGGGATGTCCTTCATCGGGTAGAATGTATGAACCTATAAATTCCACCTATATAGCCCTCATTCCCAAGATGGACTCCCCGCCATCCTTCAATGACTTCAGGCCTATATCCCTATGTAACTACCTATACAAAATTATTGCGAAGATCATTGCTAACTACATCAAGCTGATCATATCGGGTAACATCTCCTCGGAACAGTTTGCCTTCCTACACAATCGACAAATCCTTGAGGCCATCGGCACAACACAAGAGGCCTTACACTCCATCAAACAGAAGAAGCTTAAAGGGGTGATGCTCAAGATTGACCTCTCAAAGGCCTTTGACAGGGTCAACTAGTTATTCTTAAGGATGATCCTTACTCACCTAAGCTTTCCACTAGTTTTTATCAGAAGGATAATGTGTTGCATTACATTTGTATCCTTTGGAACCTTAATCAATGGATCAATCTCCGATTCCTTTCAGGCAGAGCAAGGAATCAGGCAGGGGTATGATCTCTGCCCATTGCTTTTTCTTATTGTGATGAAAGGCTTAAGTAGGCTGATTGCGTCAGAAAAAAGATCCGGGAGGCTCAAGAGTCTCAAGATCATGGAGCAATGCACTCTAACACATCTTCTCTTTGTGGATGACATGCTCATCTTCTTAGATGGAGGCATTCAGGACAACAACACTCTCTCTAAAGTGCTGAATGTTTTTTGTGCTACAACAAGGATGGAAATAAATGGGTCCAAATCCACTATATCTCTCTTGTACTCCAAAACTTCCCCTTCCAAAACCTGACAATGGAGGATGGATTGAAGTACTTGGGTTTCAGGGTAAAAGTAGATGGATACAAAATTGCAGATTGGACCTGATTGATTGCCAAGGTGGAAAGAATATTAAATATTTGGAGCCTTCATCTGCTACCCAGAGCAGGTAGAATGGTGCTCATTAAATCGGTTCTGGAAGTAACATTAGTCTTCTGGATGTCTCTGGCCTAGATCCCCCAGGTATATTACAAAGGATTCAGCGAATTTGCTGCCACTTCTTATGGAAGGGTCACAAAGAGGGAAAACGCTATGTGTGGGTCAAATGGAGTAGAATTGCAACTCCCAAAAAATGGGGAGGTTGGGGCCTCAAGAACCTCTCTGCGTTTGCTCAAGCACTTGCAGCCAAATTAGGATGCCTTCTCCTGAAGCACAAGAGCCTTTGGTCAAAGGTGGTTACCTATAAATACATATGGTCACACACAATCATGGACTGGCTAATATTACCTACTTGGAACAAGAAAGGAATATTAGTGATTTGGAGGGTTGTTATAAATACCCTTCCCATCATAAGAAGGAGTCTTACTTGGCGGATCGACAACGACATGTCTGTCCGCATTGGGACTGATCCATGGATTGGTTGCGGCAACTCACACCATCTCCCTCCTGGCTTGATTGCCTTCCCAAATTATAATGGAGTGACAAACATCACACAAATTAGGGACCTATACAACACCACTACATATACCAATGGAGGCCCTAGATATACCAGATCAGTGGCATATGGAGTGGAGGAGATATTCGGTGGCTTTAATTGAATTCCATGTGAGACTAAGGGATGAGGATGAAAAACTTCTTTGGGGTTTTGCAGAGAAGGGGATCTATACTCCAAATGATGGATATCCTATTATCCATGCTAGCCATAAACTTGATTCTTTGGATAACTAGTGGAGCTACATATGGAAGCTAAAAGGCTCGTTGGGTACTTGTCTTTTGATGTGGAACATCATTATGGACAAAACCCCGACCAGAGCTAATCTCAAAAAACGATCCTTTCAAGGACCTACATGGTGTGTATTATGTCATGAGGGGGAGGAATCAAATCACCATCTCTTTCTCTCTTTCCCTACAACACAACAAGTCTAGGCACAGGTGTTACACACTCTTAATTTATCACTTACTTGGGCTGGCGATGGTATACTAAATGCCTGGAACCGGTGGTGGGCTGAAGCTCCAAACCCAAGATCTCGAAATCTTCCATTAATGGTGTGCTGGCACATGTGGATGAGCGGGAACAACAACATATTTCATGGGAAGCATATAGTCTGGCCTTTGATTATTCCTAAGATTTGTAACAGTTATATGGAAATTCCGGTTGATGAACAGGTTGCCAAGATTTGAACCATCACCCCGGAGGTCATAGACAAAGCATACCCTTGGGCCTATTTTGACAGATCAGCACAGGAACAAGGTTGTGGTGGCGGCATTATCCTCCATATATCTAAGACACATTATTTCCATATTTGTATGAGGTTGGGAGATGGCACAAATAACTTTGCAGAGCTCCTTACACTTCATCATCTTTTATATTTTGCTATAAACAAAAACTGTAGATATTTACAAGTTTATGGGGACTCCGAGATTGTTATTAATTGGTTCAACTGCATTTCTACATGCCATGCATATACACTAAGAACCATATTGGATGATGTTTCGTTTTTAAAATAACATTTTGATCATGTTTCATGTGCTCATATCTACAGGGAGTGCAATTAACCTGCGGACCAGCTTTCAAAAGCGGCAACGCATCATCCTAGAGGGGAATGGTTGATCAGGGAGCACACACTAGAACAGATCTACCAGTATTTCCATAGACCATACATGGATCAAGAACTGCAGAGGGTTGACAAGCCCTAATGTATCTATCTCTATTATTTATTTTTTGTCTACAGAACAGTAATCACCATGGGTGAAATTTTGAAAAATTTTGAATCTGTAAATAATAATGTATATGATCAGATACTATCAGCACACCCTTCTCTGGGTTTTTTGTATAGATTCCTACAATACAAAATAGTTCTCAGATGACCACGGTCACTTTTCTACATATGCCTATGGTATTTACAACATGTAATTTTCCTTGATAATGAAAATTATGATACTTTTCCCCGGGAAAAAAAAAAATGTTTTGAAATACTTGAAATCTGAAACAAATTCTGAATTTTGGAATAAAACGTTGAATATTTGACCATAAAGAAGAACCACATTCAAATATTTGTGGAAAACCCTCAAAACAGAGCCTTTATTAATATGAAAAAGAAATGCTTCAATAATATATAGGATAAAATGGCTTTTCTTGCTAATGGATGATTGACTCACTGGTGAGGTGAACAAGTGTTTTGTTGTCCACGAGGGTTCCATTCTCACTTTGATCTAAAGGGATTATATTGGGTGTATGTCTTGAGCAATTTTGGCAGAATAAATACCCGTCAAGTTCACACCTTATGCCAATGAAACTCTGCTCCATGGTGCATGTCCTGAGCAATTTTGGTAGAATAAATACCCCTCAGAGTTCACAAAATAAATACCCCTCATATTTCACACCTTGCGCCAATAAATACCCCTCAAAATTCACACCTTACACCAATGAAAGTTTGCTCCATGGTGCAGCCACTCTAGGCACATTTTTTTAAGAATTACCCCAAAATTATTTCCTAGATAGGTTTAGATGTGAATCCATGCCTGTCCAAGAAGAATATGGACACTACACTTGACCTAGGAATTTGTTTCTCACAAATTACCCACATGAAAACATTCCCAAATATACTTTTGTATCAAGCTTAAGAGCCCATCTAAAGCCTTCAGGCAAGCTCACTTATCTCTTGCATGTGGGATAACCAATTTTACAAAATAAACTTTATTTTGTTAAAATTTCAAATTAATACCACTAATTTTTGTTACACTAAAGCTGCCATTCAGCCTTAAATTTCTCTTTAAACCTAGTTGGCTCTTCTAACTCCAAACTAATTTTTCTTAAATCCATGAAGCCTATAAACATCTGGCATGAATAGTTCAACAACGTGTGATAATTTGTCAGTAGCACCCTAGAAATAACAAAGATGGAGATTCTCCCTCCGGCCTGAGGAAAACTTCTAAAGACAATGTTAATGGATTATCACCTTTTATTCGGAATGGGCAAGGCATACGTTAGTCCTAGACTTCTCACAGTCTCTGTTTTATTCCTCTAATAAGTCTCACATGAAGCAACAAATATTTTTCACCTCTTATTAGAGTCCATTCTAAAAGAAATTACACTTGTTGTTATATGTCTTAAAGAAGCCAGTGTGACCAACAACATGTGAAAAATGGCATTCTGCTAAGACCTTTGCTTTGATTTGGAACTAGGTACAAGGTATACAGGGTATGTCAATAATTGTAACTCATGTAGGAACTTCTTACACATGTAAGGTGTGAATGTGTGAGAAGTGGTTCAAGACAACTTTTGGTGACCACCTAGTAAAACTGTGAAATAATACCATCTTGTAATTTCACTTAGTAAATAAAAGTGAAACATCAATTTCACTAGATCTCCTAACTCTTAAAAATCTAAATGAAATATTCTAGATATTTTCGGAATATTAGTGATTTGTATTTGATATAATCATAGTTGTACACATAATTGTTGAGAAAAGGTGATTGCTCAGATTAAAGAGATTAGTTGCTAAGATAAGGGAGATTAATTTTCTCAATTAGAGTCCGAGCATAAATAGAACAAGATGAGGGAAGTTTTATGCAAACATTTTTGGACATCAAAAAGACGAGATCATAGAAAGATCAGTTGAGCAGATTCAAAGCATAGGAGAGGAGCCAAGGTCAGATCAGAATCCATATTGAACAGTGTTGTACAACAATTCAGTAAAGTGTGGGGTTGAGTATCCAACAAGGAGATAGAGCAGATCTGAGTGTCCAGGAAGTTGAAAACCTCAGATTTGACGTGTCCTTGTAAGTTTCGATCATTAATGATAAGCTGATTTAAAGGACATAATTATGTGTGTACTTGAAAAGCTATTTTGAGTCCACTGTTTAGGTTTTCCAGTTATATGTGTGATTGTCGCATGTTTAGAATTTTATTCAGTTATTAAAGTAATTCAAGATCTGAGTTATTTGAGAAAGAAACACAGAACAATTGTCCTCTTGAATTAGAAAAATTTTACATGGTATAAGAGGATCATCTCTAATTGAGATCCTCAAGGGTTTACAACAATAAATCAACTACCAAAATCAAAGACCAGCAGTTAGAGGGTTTCATTATTGTTGCTTGAAGGACTAGCCACTCTTGCGGGTATATTTTTTTTGTTTTATTTTCATATCTGAAAAGTTTGTAAAATAAATCTCAGAGATGGCAGCATCAACTGTCAGATTTGAGGACAAATTAGATGGTGCCTCCAGATAGGTGTCATCAAAAGCCAAGGTAACATTGTTTGTGAAAGGAAACGATCTCTAAGATATTGTCAAGGATGTTATAATTTAGTCTATAGATCTGCATGAATTGGCATCACATAAAAATAAGGAAGTGAAGGCCCAAATTACTTCAGGAAAGGGTCCAAACCCTGCCTCAAGAAAAAATGATGAACTCTGCCTCAGGAAGGTCAAACTGCATATACGATTGAATATGTTTTCATGTACAATTGTTGCAAATGCTGGTGTGGAAGGTGCAGTGGTTGTTGGGAAATTACTGAGCAATATAATCTTGACCTTGGCTACGATGCTGACTAAGGTGAATACATTGATAAGGTGAAGGCAGGGATTATTGATCCCCTGAAAGTGATCAGAGCTATTTTGGTTGATGTTGCAGGTGTGTCTTCATTGTTAATCACAACAGAGTGCATCATTGTTGTGATTCTAAAGGATAAGAAGGAAGTCCCAGGTATGAGAGACGATATGGGTGGCATGGACTACTAAAGAGCATATCTAGACCGGTGTGTCTTCTGCGTGGTGTCCTGTTCTGAAAGTAGGGTTAAAGTTCAGGTTGTCTGGTGTCCTGGTTTTCAAGGTTAAACTTTGGGTGAATTAGTTTGACCGCTGTTATTGTCTCGAGCATTACATTTCCCATTACTGGGAGCAATTGCTTGTGTATTCAATCTAACTTAAAGGAAAATTTGTCGATTGAAGTGCCCTGCAGTTCTACTGCCTATATTTTATGCAGGAAAAAAGCGTAATCCTTATCAAGGAGAGACCGGAGAAATGTTTTCCATTTTCACCTACTAGAGATGATAATTTATTCAAAGAGCTAAATTTTGAGAAGAAGAAAAAAATACATGTTTTAGGTAAAAACCATTGAAGATCGGGCCTTGCAGAAGGAATGGTTGTAACTGCATATCTTGTAAACATGTCTTATGGTGTGAAAGGGTTATTTCCAGAAGCACCTCACCTGTTAATGCTCCACGATACCCCGAGGATATTGGAGTTAATCATCTATTTGTAAATGTGAACGGTTTGTAAGTGTGAATGATTTATCTGTTTGCTGAAAAGTGTCCCAAAATGCTTCAACACCAAATTGTTCCAGAGCGCTTGAAATTTGAAAATTTCCCACCAAATTTTTGAAAGCGCTTGAAATTTGAAAATTTCCCACCAAATTGTTTGAAAAGTGCTCGATCGATTTTGATTTATGTAATAATTAAATAATTTTAATGGGTTAATTAGGATCTATTGATTTAATATTTATTAATTATTTTATTTTGTTTAATTTAATGCGTTAATCAAAATTTATTGATTCAATATATATTAGTTATATATATTAAAAAAAATTATCTTCATAATATAAATATATTTTTAGTAAAATATATAAATTAAAAAATTGAGATGTATTTTCAAAATTGTTAGATTTTTGGAGGGAAAGAAAGCACTAGCCCAACTTTAAGTGTTTTTATGGGAGTCTCTTGGAGGAAATCATTTATGCTAATATTTATCATTGGATTCAACATAAGTTGGAAGATGAATCAAGCGGTTTGAGAATAGAAATGCACCAATCTAGACCTGTTTTAAACCCTTAAACATCCACCATAATTGAGGCAATGTTGAGAGGATCACACGTTGAGTTGAATTTACAAAGAGAATTTTCAAGGCTTGAGGTGTAAGTTGGAACAACCATTATAAGTAGAATCTAATGAGCTTATCATGACCTCATTATAAATAGATATGGATTTATTAAATGAGAGCTACCATCTTGGCACATGTTTCTATTTTGAAGAGTTTGTTAGATTGGTTGAAGGAATGCCCCACCTCGAGAGTATGTGGAAAGCACAATTGGTACATTGCATTCTGAGGTCAACAAATCTATTTGGAGAACACTCCCTTATTCTCAACCTCCTAATTATTTGAAGGTGACCTTGGAGAGCATATGAGCTTGTTGATATAGGCTATATGATGAGGGTTTGAAATTATGAATGATAAATAGTTTGAAAAAATCAGTGCAAAATCTCTCAATTACCTAATGACAAATTTGAATATCAACTTAGAAAAATATATGTTGAAACATATTGCAAGTAGTTTGTACATGTAGTTTTGCTGCCATTTCTAACCATTATAGAATTACAGTGCCAGAGAGAGGGTCTCAGCGGACACGCAGGTGGAAAATACTTATCTATCACATAAACATCATAATCATGGTCTTTGGTATGTCCAAATATGTCTCAACCCTTGTTGGAAATATTGGGGGGTGAATTGATACTTCTTACAATTGTTATATTATGTTAGTTAAAAGGTTAAGCCAGAACATAAGAAGTAGAACAAAAATAATAATTTTATTAAATATAGTGAGGACTTTGATTCTCATTTATAAAAATGGGCTCCAACTTGTAATATAAGTTCTTTAATTCTTCGAGGCGCCAACCTTGAATGAGGACAAAAAGCCTCTTAGGCCAATCCAGGCACCAACCTAGTCAATATGAGGACATCAATCCTCTTAGGTTGAAGCCTTTAACTATACTTTGAAAAAAAAAACCTCTATCAAAATACTTCAAAATCATTCCTTCAAGATGTCTACCATAAAAACCTCTTGTAAAAGCAGGGAAGATTTTACACTCAAGATGCTCATGTCTATTGAACATAGGCTATTTAATGATGATATATGGTTTATGTAATTTGATAAAGACTTTATACAAATAGTGACATCCCCCAACCCATGTTTGGACAATGACATCCAACCATCATCAAATAATGTGTTCACTACCTCAATTGTCATCTTCTATGCAAAGAATGTAGATGACTCGTGTAAGGTACAAAGTGTTTCAAGGACACTTGAAGCCTCTAAGTCATGTGATCAACCATGATGACTAATTCTCCTTTGCCTTCACTAGGTTGGATCAAATACCCACTAGATAAGAGTTCACCACAAACATCTTTGAGATTGTGATACCATATGCATACAATCAACACATAGACATACATATGTTTATTATTTATTGATCTACGCACATGTTTACACTATTCATACTCTATTGCATTTTTACTATGCAGTTGCTTCCTTGCATTATGAGAGCCTTGAAGCTTTTGCTTAGCACATTGTGTGATCTTGAATTCTTTTAGGCAAGGGATTATAGTCAACTTCAAGGGATAGTGGATTCCTTGGTGGCAATATTTTAAGAATGCTTGAACATTTCTCAATAAGACTCATGATACATGCAACAAGCTCCTCCAACCTCGTAGTAGGGCCCTCCCTCCCCAAGCAACAACCTCCTTTTTCTAGTTCCTTGCCCATCTCTTATTGT
>APFE031210694.1:0-12163 GCA_000404065.3 Pinus taeda | reverse complement strand
AGAGAGAGACATGTTGAACAATGAAGATCAAGGGGTGTGAAACAACTATCATTGGATGTGTTGATGGGAAAATGATAAGCTGAATGACAGTCACCAAAGACAGAGAAATGATCAGATGAGCTAATTGAAGTATTATATTCCCAATTTGCAAAAAATGAAGAAAAATCAATTTGAACAATCTTGCAAATGATCTGAACAATCGAACCAAGTTCCTTGTGAACCAAATATGACAGACCACCTTCTTGCAACTGGGGACAAATTGAAAAAGCATCGTAGTCATCAAAAGAGTTTAAAAAGGATGTTAACACCACAAATGCATCAAATCAATTGGGACATGGTGAACGGAGAAGAACTTGATTCATGTGATAGCTTCTGCATTCTTTATCACTCAAGAAGGTTATTGGTGTGATGGGAGGATAGATTTGCAATATAGATTTCACAATGAGACCCAAGAGCTGACCATTCAGGGAGAAATTCTATAAACATGATTCCTTTGAGAAAAGATAGTCCTTAAAATTATCAACTTCGCAATTCCATGATTCTATGAGAGATGCACATTTCCAACCCAAATTTGATGCAAGAGATTTGCATGATGATGAATGAACTATAGCAAATTCTTGAATTGGGTCAGAAGTAAAATCTTGAAAATTAGAAAGGTCACACCTAGAATACCAAACATTTTCATACGAAAATTCACATTGAGTGAAACCATTCATATAGACAGATTGTGAGAGAGAAATCAAAACTGATTTAGTTTAGGGGGCTTACCAGAGTTGCGAGATCCTAAAATAACCATCAACAAAAGTTGAAGTGATTCGACTCCCTAGCAAGTCCCAGAACTTCCTAGGATTGTAGAATCACATATTTGAAGCTTGAAATAGATCATGCATGGCTTGAGGAGAATTGTTATTGTTGGTTTTAGTGATACCACTTATCATTGGATAGCACCCATCTCTGTCATAGATTTTACTAGATTTTTCAATTTCAACAACCAGATTTCTCAATTGGAGAGGTTCTTTTGATCACAAATTCAAAGATAAATGAATCAGTGAGATCTCATGAGCAAGATGATTTGAGGAGTTTTCTTCATGCAGGATAAGAGATGACGAAGGATGGGAAGGGTACTTTATGATTTGATTGTTTTCAATTTCATCATGGACAACCTTACCACCTTGTGTCAATCAAGGGGATAACTCATCAGATGAAGAAACTAAAGAGCATGCAGTATCTTCATCACAAGAAGATGTGTTGAAAATGGTAATACACAAGGGATAGTGAGGTGAAGAGGAAGTTTCGATATGAAAATCTTCTTTGATCGAACCAGGTTCAAGATCTAGATTAAAATCTTCATGAGAAACCGAAAGATCATATGATGTGCTTGGGCATTCATCATGGCATAAGGCAATAGAGTCACTGTAATAGATCTGATCTGAAAATATATGAGAAATATAAATATACCAAGACAATAACAAGATCTGAATAGATATAAATGCTTCACTTTATTAATCAAACCCTTAAGGTAGGGCAACACCATACATTCACTCCTTAAGGAGAACACTCCACAAGCCATATGCTTGTCCATACAATAATCCTTGACATCTCTCACTGGGGAGTCTCTAGCCTCTATATAGGCCTCATACATACAATACCATGGTTCCCTCAATAGCATCTATCTAATACAATGGGCTTATTATAGTATTGCTAACTACTTGTGGTCCCTTACATGATGCGGGTTAACCAATTTATTTATTGCTATGGCCCATTCCATTATTCCATTATTCCCTTGGGTACCTCCCTCTGTACCCCATACTATCCCCCCTAGGTATACTACATTCCACCCACCTTAAACATGTTTCATCCCCAAAACATAAGAAGAACACAAATAATAAGATCTACTTAAAAGAGTAGTCCACTAGTACCATGCACATGCATCTAGCCATCCAAGAGAAAAGTGAACCCTCGATCTAGCTGGTGCATCGCTCACTTGAGATGGAAGTTGACCCTAGCGGTTCTTCTATGTTGATGTGTAGTAGGTGGATCGTTGCCCCTCTCTATCTATCATGTGGGGGTTGTTGTCCATGTGGCTAATTTGTTGCCATTGTGCTGGTTGTTTTCTTGTGGGGTGATGTGGGTGGTGATATGTTGAAGTGTTAACCAATAGTGTATCGTTCTTTAATTCACCACCTAATGGAGCCTGATTGGTACCTGGTACATGTTGCGGCACCTGCTTTTGTTGCTTATATTCCAATATTACTTCAACCACAGATTCCTCATTTGATGTATTAATACCTGTAGCATTTTCTGCGTCAGCCTCCTTGGATTCTCCCTATTTTTCTGGTACCTGGTTTGATGTTTGTGTTTGGTTATCGACCATTAAAGGCTCATCACCTAATGTGTCAGTGTCATAAGAGCTTTGTGCTTCTGCCTCCATAGTCTATGCTTGGGTCTTAATAGAAATATCCTGCAATGTAATTTTCTTCTTTTTATTCCAAAGTTTCATGAATTTCTTTTGCACATTACTATTGACAGTACCCACAGATTCCATCCAAGGATATCCCAAAACACATTCATGTTATCCATATCTGAAGTATAAAAATCACCATGAAACACATACTTATCCATAGAAAGATTCAAATCTTTATAAACTTGAACATCCTCATTATCAACCTGTGTGTTTTCAATGTGTTTTGCTGGAACTTGCAAATTTTTTGTCAAATTAGCATTATAAAATTATGCTTGCAGCTAGGATTTATAGACACAATGATCTTCTCCTTCTCAATACATCCATGAACTTTCAATAAGGAAATACCAATAGAAAATAACCCCTTACATGTCTCATTCTCCTGTTTTCTAGCATGAGACCATTTGGCTAAAAGGACTTTTTCAAATTCTTCATCTGAAAGGTTGTACAACTTCTTTCTCTCAACTGATCTAAACCATTTGGCAGCCTCATCTTTCATACTAAGCAATAACGAACTTTTCCACTTTTTTTCCCATATTGACTTTTGTTTTTCTACAAATTCTTCAATAGTAGGACCACTATATTTTTCTGTAAAATATAGAACCTTGATAGAATCCATGAAAATCACTTATTTGACAAAAATTTGAAATGGCCACAATTCAGTAAATATTGCTCAAAATCCCTATTATGACCTATTTTCGGATATGGAACAACCATTTTGCATCTTCCCATGTGATAGAAATCCCAATCTAGGTACTGGAATTTCAGATTCTCGCTGCAACTGTCTTGCTGTCACAAAAATTTCTAAAAAAATAGCTAATTTTAAATCAGCGATATCTCCCTCATCTAGACTCTAATTGATCCGAATGGAAAGTGGCATCAACCCATGGTATTCATCCACCCATGGTATTCTAAGTGGCACCACCCACGATATTTATCCACCCATGGTATTTATCTACTCATGGTATTTGCCCATGGTATTGTGACATCCTCCCATGGTATTCATTCACCCATGGAATTGACCCATGATATTGTGACATCCACCCATGGTATTCATTCACCCATGGAATTGAACCGTGGTATTGTAACATCCACCCATGGTATTCATTCACCCATGGAATTGACCTATGGTATTGTAACTAAAAAAATACTATAAGTAACAAGTCGCATTTTGTAAAAGGATAGATTGTCCACCACAATGTGGCCCTTATAGTTATTATCTGTTTTAATAAAAAAAATTATTTGTGGTTTTATTTATTGGGCATTCTACTCTTTTTCTTATGGAAATTTCAATTTTCAGATCTTGGGGGCCTCCCCTCCAAGATCCATTTCAATCTTTTAGATCTTGAGGGCCCCCCCAAGTTTTGGATCACTGATTCGATTGATTATTTTTTTGAAATTGAATATTTTTTTTGCAAAGAACCCATATCTGCAATTAGATTCTGAAAATTTTTCATCAGAATGTACAGATCTGATCTGCAAACTCACTGCCCTAAAAAATGTCTGCAACACAGCTGATTTTTAAATCAGCGATATCTCCCTCATCCCGACTCCGATTTAACCGAATTCTTTTTTCAAATTTGGTATTTTTTTTTCAAATAACCCAGATCTGCAATGAGAATCTACAAATTTTGCACCAAAACATATAGATCTGTTCTACAAACTTGCTGCCCCAAAAAGTTCCTGCAAAAAATAAAAATTAGAAAATCCACTTTTCCCAAGAAAGTGCTCTGATACCACTTGTAATAGATCTGATCTAAAAATATATGAGAAATATAAATGTACATAAGACAATAACAAGATCTGAATAGATAGAAATGCTTCACTTTATTAATCAAACCCTTAAGGTAGGGCAACACCATACATTCACTCCTTAAGGAAGGAGAACACTCCACAAGCCATATGCTTGTCCATACAATATTCCTTGACAAGTGTCATTGGGGAGTCTTTAGCCTCTATATAGGCCTCATACATACAATACCATGGGTCATTACCATGGTTCCCTCAATACCATCTATCTAATACAATGGGCTTATTACATTACTGCTAACTACTTGTGGTCCCTTACATGACACAGGTTAACCACTTTATTTATTACTATGGCCCATTCCATTATTACATTATTCCCTTAGGTACCTCCCTCTATACCCGATACTATCCCCCCTAAGTATACTACAGTTTCCATTCTTGAATGATTCTCAATGTGCTAATCTCAGTGGAAAATCCAATACAATCAATTCTTTCAATCAATCCCCCGCCTTGGGCACGGGTCATTCCAATGATGGCAACTGTAGTATACCTAGGGGGATAGTATGGGGTATAGAGGGAGGTACTCAAGGGAATAATGTAATAATGGGATGGGCCATAGTAATAAATAAAGTGGTTAACCCGTATCATGTAAGGGACCACAAGTAGTTAGCAATAATGTAATAAGTCCATTGTATTAGATAGATGGTATTGAGGGAACCATGGTAATGACCCATGGTATTGTATGTATGAGGCCTATATAGAGGCTAGAGACTCCCCAGTGAGAGATGTGAAGGATTATTGTATGGAAAAGCATATGGCTTGGGAGTGTTCTCCTTCCTTAAGGATGAATGTATGGTGTTTCCCTACCTCAAGGGTTTGATATTAATAAAATGAAGCATTTTTATATTCATATCTTGTTATTTCTTGGGTATATTTGTATTATCATATAGTTTCAGGTCAGATCTATTACAGAAACTCATTGTTTTTGCATGGAAGATTCTGAATCATAGAGAAAATATTGGAAGCATATTCACCTTGTTTCTCCTCTACCTGGGTATTGTGACTTCTTTGTACCTGACTGTAATTTGGGTTAGTAGCTTGAGAATCAAGAGAATGTGAAGAACTAGCTGGTGAAGCATATTGATCAAGTGGGTCATGGTACAAAGATTCAGGTTATGTAGATGATATAGGACAACAAAAATCCATATTAGCTTTGAGACCAGATTTGTGAATGGAGATATAATCTTGCGGAATGGAGTGACTCTTCATCGTAGGCTTCATGAGCCATTATGGAATTTCCTCCATTTAAGTGGAAGAAGAATGAGAAGATGAACTAGAGATTGTATTTATAGATTTCCCAATTTTACAATCATTGCAAGGAGGCACCCTCATCGGGACAATAAAAGGAGGAGGAAAAAGCACAAAAGGAGTAGTAAGGTCCTCCTCTCAAATTTGAGGTGCCTCATGATTCACAATAGTTGGGGAAGAAGAAAAATTAGGAGGTTGAGGCTCACCATATGAAGAGACATGAACCAAGTGCTCAAACTCTTGTTTCAAGAAATCCTAGTTCAAATGTTTTTTTAGGAATTTCACAATAGAGGTGAAGGAACCAATCATAAAAACCCTCAACTGATTCATCAGGTTTCATTCTTAAATGATTGGTTCTTCCATAAGAATCTCAATTGCTATACTTATTGAAGGCTTTATGAAGCTTCCTGGCAAGCTGGTCGAATGAATTGATAGAAGCAATGGTTAATATATGACACCATTGACTAAAACGACCTTTGAATGTGAGGGTGAGTAATCTAACCATGACATATTTGGAACATATTCTGTGAGAATAATAAAGATGGACAACTTGAAAAAGATGTTCATGAAAATTTGATTCAACCTCACCATTGAACTTAAATTCGAATAGGTCGTGAATAACTTCTGTAGGGATGGTACAATTAAGCTCTTTAGGACAACATCATGAGATTACGATTCAAGGAAGATCCATTTTAAATAAGAGATTGAAACTAGACTCAACAGGCACATCCTATCGCCTAGCCCTCCTGCTAGCACCATTTTGTTGACAATGCCAAAAATTTGTCAACTAAGTGGATCTCCCCGATATGAAATCCCAATCAGACCTCACACCGTTTGGTGTAGGATTCCCATCGAGTATAAAGGCATGGCTTCCAAATCCTTAAAGATTTTCCTTGGCTCTAGCTATCAACACAGGAGAGTGATTTAATGGTATCTTCGAAAAGCAAGGTGAGTGTGCATTGCAATTGTGTCTAGGTTCTCTTACTGAGAAAAGGGGGGAGAAAAGTGAACCTCCCAGTGAGAGGTAATAGTACCACTCAGGAAGAGACACACATGAACTAGAAGGACCTATCTAGCATCCAGTGGAATATTTCATAGCAGATGCGACAGTCGTTACAACCAATGAACAAAGGAAGGTTCATCTAACATCTATAAGAATAGTCCACAACAGATGTGATGGTCATTATAACCAATAAGCAAGGAAAAAATGTTCTAGTATCCTGCGGAATAGTCCACAAGGATGAGACAACAGTAACAACCATTACAACACATTCCAAACAATATAAGCACTAAAATAACCAAAATAGTTCAACTATCTTAGTACATGTGAAAGAAAACATGAAATACAAACATTCACAAAATAGTCTTACAAAAATTCATAAGTCATGCATGAAGAACGTGTTGGGCTTAAAAGGCTTATGTAAAAAAGAAAAAGTTCCAAGACACATATTTACATTGTACATCACTAGCCCTAGTAGTGGGACATTGGAGCCAATTTTTGCTCCTCAAAGAATTAGCTGATCTATCTAATGCCTTGCGGGAGGATCCAAGGTGAAAATTCCTTTGCTCATACAATGACGGGGTATATATAACCAAGGGTGATGCTTCCCCCTTGTGACTCTTTGAATACCCTCATGATTTTTCAACTTCCTATGACTTTTCAACTTACATGAATCTTCATATTCTTGTGTGTCCATTGAAATTTCAGTTTACAATACATTGATTTACAATATACATGGCCCAAAATCACGATGTGGTATATGAAAACTTGTGGTATGACTTGACACGACACTGATGGCATGAACTAACTTGATGGTGTGGCAATGTCAAGTCACTATTGTTGCTAAGTGATAGAAGTGTTCTTGGATATTCTTTCTCTTCTCCCTTGCATAGATTGATGATGGAGGACCTTCAATGATCTTCAGTCTTGGAGGTGATCGAAAACTTGTTTCCCTTTGCTTTCTCTTGGTGGGTCCACTCATCTGTTCAGATACAAATGAGTCTTTAGGCATGATTCCATCCTTCTCCTTCTTCATCATCTCACCATGACTGGAGGCTGGGAGGCAAGGCTCAGTGACTGCGCATTGTGGATTTGTGGTTGGAAAGGAGAGAGCTTGGTCACTGATACTGCACAGAGCACAAATCAGGCTTTAATGAGGAATGTTTGAGCAAAGTAATCATTGGGGAGAAGAATCCTGCAGTGGCCACTGGGAGTCATGATTAAGCAGTTCAGGTAGAAAATGGCTGATGTGGGATGAGACCCTGGGAGAAAAATCTATGCATTTTCCATATGCAATGAACACTAGTTAGTAGAGAGGCCTGGAGGACAAATCTAAGCAGTTCTTGAGGACAATGAGCTTCGGCTGAGGGAGGGTGATCCAGATCTTTTCACTTCAAATATGCATACAAAATTGCATTTAAAAATCCATGTAACCATAAGATTCTATACCTGAAAGAAGTGGAAATAAATGACAACCATGAGAAGAAAAGACAAAACAAGTTGATAACAGAGTTCACCCAGTGTGAGTTATGTCTCTGGTCCCTCCTCAATGTGGGGAGGCCTATTTCATTAATCTTTAGCAAAATCAAATTACATATATGTGCAAAAGGCACCTTATACCTCCACTTCTAGGGATGGCCTGAAAATGTACTCCTCTGCTAAAGAAATGGACTACACCATTGAATTCCTGGCATGAAATCATGTCAAATAACTACAAACTCGACCCCTTTCCACTTCGATCAAAATCTGAATCCTTGGGAATCTCAAAGATTCCTTATCGTGGGTTGATTGGAATTATGCTTCTCAGATGTCAAATCTAACTTCGCCACTGCGCTCCTTACAAAAAACTAAGTAAAATGAGTATAAAGTCGGCCTGGTTCTAAAACTGTCAATTTCAAAGCCCTGAGGAATCTTTCAGATTCTTCGTGATTCCAAAAAGATTCCTCTCTGCAAGTTCAGTGAAATTCCACCACTAAGATCAGAAAATTGATCATTCCATCAAACTCTTGGGGAAATTCTAGTTCGTTTGAGTATAAAGCTGGTATGATTCTGTCACTATGAACATTTTTCTCCAAGGGAATCTTTTAGATTCCTGAGGCCTCTTACCCATGTCCATGGAATCCTTTGTTGATTCATCAATTGTGATGACTCCAATAACGCGCAATTCCATAACCTCTTCGTAGTTTTCTGTCAATGTCGGTTTCGCAATTCACTTGACAAACTGTGCAATATTTGTTGGCAAGGGAGAAGCGTAGTAATATATGGTGATGGAGTCATGAGGTTTTGTGTTGTCTGAGTTTTTTTAAAGATGCAATTGAACCTCTGATTGAAATCTTTAACTGTTTATTTTTGCTCCATCTTTAGATTACCCAACTCTTTTAATAACATGGTAGGGGTCTTTTCTTCAACAATTTTTTCAAGAAAGATATTTTTGAATCCCCTCCAATTCTGGATGGAGTTTGATGGAAGGCTATGGTACGATACAGTTGCTCTACCATCCAAGGTACATGGAAAAAGTTTGCATGCAACATCATCGTAACGTACCTCGAGTGTTTGCAGATGTAGTTAAAAGTTTTCTAGGTGATCTTCAACCTTCACTATCTTGTCAAGGTCATACTTCATCAAGAGATTTTCGTGTGCCTCGGCATCTTGTGTAGGGTACCCAAAAGTACCAGTGGGCCTTGAGTCATCCAGTCTAGATTTAGTTCTACCATGTCTTCCTCTTTTATGTCCTCCTCTTTCTTTTCTGAATCTGATGGTTTCTCTTCTTCTTCTTCTTCCTCTTCCTGTCTGCCTGTCCTGCCAAAAGTTGAACTTGAGAGTAAGGTATTGCCTCTATTACCTCCTTGAAAGAGTGGAGGATCTTCTTCCCTTTCCACAGCGCCTGCTAATTCTTCAAGAGTGGCGATTACCACTTATTCAACAGACGAGACTACTATGCTTGTGGGTATGGTCTTGTTCTTCTTTTGAGAGTATGGAAGACTGATTACTCGCATAATCACTCCAACAGCTTTTGCAAATTGAAGGGTGATGGGGCGGATGGCCCGAAGATGATCGTACGGGATTTCATGTTGAGGCTTGGGATGGGAAGACTCACCACCTTCAGAAATACAAGTAGGTGAGATGGAGTGAATGTTGTTGCCTTGACCAGAAGATGGATTAGTGGGGTCAACGGGTCTATCAGCCATAAAATACTGGTGGCCCTCCTTCTAGCACTAGAAATTTTGACGATGGTTGACCTGCCAACACTCAAGGGATCTCCCTGACATGAAGTCCCAATCAGATCTCACACCATTTGGTGTAGGAGTCCCATTCAGTATAAAGGCCCGGTTGCCAAATCCTTAAACATTTTCCTTGACTCTAACTGTCAGCACAACAAAGTAATGCAATGGTATCTTCGAAAAGCAAGGGGAGTGTGCGCGGTGAGTGTGCAGTGCAACTGTGTCAAGGTTCTTCTATTACAAAGGGGGAGAGAGAAGTGAGCCTCTAAGTGAGAGGTAATAGTACCACCTAGTTCGAGACACACATGAACTAGAAGGACCTGTCCAACATCCAAAGGAATAGTCCACATCAGATGCGATAGTCATTACAACCAACAAACAAGGGAATATTCGTCTACCATCTAGCATAATAGTCCACAGTGGATGCAATGGTCGTTATAACCAAGGAGCAAGGAAATATCTATTTAGTATTCTTTGGAATAGTCCACAAGGATGAGACAACGAGAACAACCACTACAACACATTCTCAACAAGATAAGCACTAAAATAATTGAAATAGTTCAACTATATTAGTACATGTGAAAGCAACCATGAAATGCAAACATCCATAGAATAGTCTTACAAACATTCATAGTTCATGCATGAAGAACGAGCTAGCTTGAAAAATCTTATGTTACTAAGGAAAAGTTCCAAGACACATATTTACATCGTACATCACTAGCCCCAGTAGTGGGACATTGGAGCCACTCCTTGCTCCTCAAAGAACTAGCTGATCTCTCTAATGCCTTGTGGGAGGAGCCAAGGTGAAACATCCTCCACTGATACAATGAAGGGGTATATATAACCAAGGGGTGATGCTTCCCCCTTGTGACTCTTTGACTACCCTCATGATTGTTCAACTTCCTATGACTTTTCAACTTACATGAATCTTCATATTCATGTGTGCCCTTTGGACTTCCACTTTACAATACATTTGATTACAATATACATGGTCCACATTAGTGATGTGGCATATGACAACTCATGAAATGACTTGACATGACATTGCTGACATGGACTAGCTTGATGATGTGGCAATGTCAAGTCACTGTTGCCATTGAGTGCTAGATGTTTTTTTGGATATAATTTCTCTTCTCCTCTGCATAGCTTGATGATGCGGGGTCTTCAATGATATTTGGTCTTGGAAGGTGGTTGCAAACTTGTGTCCATTTGCTTGCTATTGATAGGTCCACTTGTAAGTTCAGCTACAAGTCAGTCTTTAGGCATGCTTCCCTCCTTCTCCTTGTTCATAATCTCTCCATGACTTGATCGTGTACCTGCTCCTGCAATTCACTCATGACGGGACAACACCAATTCAAAAATTCCCTAGTCTAAGAAGATGCATTATTATCCATGAACTAAGCCCGGGGCAAGTCACAATCTGGGAGGAAGGGATCAGTAACTGTGCATTGTGCAGTTTTAGCTAATAGGGAGACAAAGAGCTTGATCACTGAGACTGTGCAGAGCAGAGCTCAGGCTTGATTGAGGAACTTTTATGCATAGTCCTCATTGGGGAGAAAAATTGCTTAGTGCCCACTGAGGTTTAGGATTGCGTAGTTCAATTAAGTAGTGGCTGCTGCAGGATGGGGCCCTGGGAGGAAAGTTCTGCGCAATTTTGAGAGGCAAGGGGGACTAGGCAACATAGATGTCTGAAGAGGGAATTTGCGCAGTTTCTGGGGACTGTGAGCTCAAGCTGAGGGAAGGACACTGGAGGAAACATATGCACAATTCTAGAGGCCAAGGGAGGTTGGGATCTCTGTGTATTGTGGGGTTCGAGCAGGCAAGGGAAAAGCTTGAGCACTGAAAATGCGGAGTGCGCAGTTCAAGGCAGACTAGGAGGCACAACTACGCAATTCTAGGGGTCAAGGAAGGCTGCTAGACTCTGGAATTGTGCAGAATCACAACCCTGGAGGATAGTGACTGCATGTTAATTTTTCTAAAGGCAACATTGTTCTTTGCTATGATAGTTTCATTTCATCATTAATACATTAAGTCCACCCCATATCTTCATTACATTATTCAGATCTGCACCTTTATACATCAACATATGCAATTACATAGAAAGAAAAAAAATCACCATCATCATCAATGCAGTGGAATATAAAGGGAACAGTAGAAGAAAGCATGCACTCCCATAGAGACTCTAGGATTGGTCTCAGACTAGGAAAAAACCCACTATGGGGAAAACCCTTGCAAATCTTCTTCTTCTTAGATTGGCATCAAATCATGCAGCAAAGGAGAGTACAATGATCCATCACTTTATCTGTGTAGCAAAACAATAATGATATCTATGAAATAGATCTAATCATGCTAGGAATTAGAACCCTCATATTGATGACTATAATGTGTTGTCACAAACTAATGTCAATTGTTGTATACTGCTAT
>APFE031210693.1:0-24438 GCA_000404065.3 Pinus taeda | reverse complement strand
TTATTGTAGATGATTTCAGTAGAAAGATGTGGGTATATTTTCTAAAAAATAAATCTGATGCATTCAGTATATTTCAGAAGTTTAAAACCTTAGTTGAAAAAGAGTCTAGTTGTGATATCATGACTCTTAGGACAGACAACGGGGGGGAATTTTGTTCTTCTGTTTTTTCCAATTTCTGTGATACTCATGGCATAAAACGCCAGTTCACCACTCCCTACACCCCTCAGCAGAACAGTGTTGTTGAACGCCGCAACCGCACGGTTGTTGAAATGGCTCGCTCCATGTTACAGCACAAGAATATTCCCAACAAATTCTGGGCTGAAGCAGTCTTTATTGCTGTCTATCTTCTTAACAGATCACCCACTCAGGCTGTTAAAGGGAAAACTCCCGAAGAAGTGTGGTCTGGTCGTAAGCCTAAGATCAGTCACCTCAAAGTATTTGGCTCAATTGCATATGTTTGGATTCCAGCTGCTAAGCGCTCCAAGTTGGATTCCAAAAGCCAGAAACTCATGATGACAGGGTACAGTGATCACCTCAAGGCCTATAGACTAATAGATATTGACACTGGTCGTCTTAGCTTCAGTCGGGATGTGGTATTTGATGAAGACAGAGGATTCTTTCAGTCTTCTTCTTCTGAGCAGTGTTCTACAGATCAGCCTCACAGTGTTCTTCTTCCAGTAGGTCCACCTGATGGGAGGGTTGATGCAGTATCAATGTTTGATAATACACTGCCTGAGCTTCCTCCGGAAAATAACACTTCTCTTGCTACTCCTATTGCTCTTGACCCCTCTTCTTCGCCTCCTAATGTTAGTTCCTCTACTCTTCGACCAAAATGGTGGGCTAAAACCATTGGTGATCTTCGAGATGATGAACTTCTTGAAGGACGCACGTCTAGACATAAGAGCACACAGCAGTCTACAGTAAATTTTGCGCTTATGGCTAATATACACAGTATCTTTGAGCCTCAAACTTACTCAGAGGCTAAGGGTACACCTGAATGGGAACAGGCCATGGACACTGAATTTCAGAGTCTTCAGAAAAATCATACATGGACCCTTTCTGATCTTCCTGAAGGAAAAACGCCCATTAGCTGCAAATGGGTATATAAAGTGAAGTACAAAGCCAATGGAACTCTAGACAAGTATAAAGCTCATCTTGTAGCTCGAGCATTCTCACAGAAGGAAGGCATTGACTATGAGGAGACTTTTGCTCCTACAGCCAAAATAAGTACCATACGGCTTGTCCTTGCTCTAGCAGCTCAGTTTAAATGGAAAGTTCATCAGATGGATGTAAAAAGTGCTTTCCTAAATGGTGACTTACAGGAAGAAGTCTACATGACACAGCCTCCAAGATTTAAGATTGTTGCCGGTCAAGAACAAAAAGTTTGTAGATTAGCTAAAGCTCTCTATGGATTGAAACAAGCTCCTCGGGCTTGGTACATGAAAATTGATCAGTACCTGACAGATCATGGTTTTCAGCGGAGCCCATCTGATGCAAACCTGTATATCAAGCATACTGGTGATGATATCTTGTTTGTGGTTGTCTATGTAGATGACCTTATCATTACTGGCAGCTCTGCACATTTGATCCAGGGGATCAAACAAGACTTATGCAGAACTTTTGATATGACAGACTTGGGACTTCTTCACTACTGTCTGGGGATTGAAGTTTGGCAGACTGAGCATCACATCTTTCTCTCTCAGTCCAAGTATGCCAAAAATCTTGTGGACAGGTTCAGAATGCAGGACTGCAAACCAGCCACGACTCCAATGGAACCAGGGCTCAAACTTTCAGCTCAGTCATCCTCTCCTCCTGTGGATGAAACTTTATTCAGACAATTAGTAGGCAGCCTTATCTATCTTACTACCACCAGACCAGACATCAGTTTTGCCATGAGCTACATTTCCTGCTTCATGTCCGCTCCTAAAGCTGATCATTGGATAGCAGCAAAGCGAGTGTTACGATATGTGCGTGGCACCTCTGATTATGGACTTCTATACACTCGCACTTCCGATCCTATACTCAGTGGTTACACAGATTCTGACTGGGCCGGTTCGGTTGATGATCGTAAATCTACAACTGGATATGTATTTAGTCTAGGATCTAGTGCTGTCACCTGGACTAGTAAGAAGCAGCAAGCCGTGGCTCTCTCCTCAACAGAAGCAGAGCATCGAGGAGCAGTTAAGGCATCCTGTGAAGCAGTTTGGCTTCGACGTATGCTTGCAGATATGCATGCTTCCCAGACAGGTCCTACTTCCTTGTTCTGTGATAATCAGGGAGTGCTCAAACTTGCCAAAAATCTCGTCTTTCATGAACGAACAAAACATGTGGAAATTCATTGCCACTACATTTGCCAGCTTGTTGAAGACGGATCCGTTCAGTTGAGATATGTTCCCACAACAGAGCAGCCCGCAGACATCTTCACCAAGCCTCTTGGTCCTGCTAAGTTTGAACAATTCAGGGGGTCTATTGGTGTTGTAAATAGATTGAGCATTAAGGGAGGGTATTAGAATATTTCTAATATTAGTTTAATGCTCATTCTTCTAGTTGTTTCTATTTTCCTTTCTTTAGCAGTTTCTTAGATGAAACTGAATCTTACATAGAAACTTGATGTTTCTATCTTTGTAAAATATCTCTGTATTATTATTGAGTATTGAGCTCAATCAATTCAATTAATTCATTTGGAAATCCATATGCGTGTTTCGCACTGTTTTAACTCTCTCACTTCCTTCTCATAAAGAGTTCTATATTTTTTTTGGTTATTATTTCATGCATTACATTGACATATCTAGCATCTAAAGACTTTCAATTCAGTGTTGTCCAAACAGCAGTAGATTTAGTTGACAAATGACCAAGTTCTATTTGTCTTTCCTTAGCTAATTAGTGTAGGAACTTAGTTATTATCATAGGAATTTCACTTGGCATTTTGTTGCTTAATTACTAACATTTTTTATTGTTTCAATCCCATTTTTGGGCATTTCGAATTACATTTTGCTTGCTGATTTTTAGTAGGCCTGCACCTTTACAAGGGAGGTGCTGGTGCAATTTGACCAAGATTGAAGATCCAAAGCACCTAAAGGAGACCTTCCTTGAACCTTCTATAAAAAAACCATCGAATTTCACCATTGTAACTTCACGAAGAGCCATTATAATCCCTTTGATTATAGGGGATCCCATTTGTAACTCCATACGTCATTCTTTGTCCCTTCATTCACAAGGGAATTCTTCTTCTCTCGATTTTGATCACTTTGTTCACAAGGGATCTCATCAAGCATTGTAATCATCTCGGGATTTAGGGGAGTCCCCTAAGCATCCCCCCCACCCAACAAGGATCTTTTTGTGCCGTGTATCTTTTCATGGTTTTCTTTCTTTTATTGTGGGCTAAAATTAACCTTAAAGTAGCTTAATCACACATCACAATCTAGATTAGTTTTCATTTCATTTCATTTAATAAGTCTAACTTCAGTCTAGAATAGATTTCTTTTCATGTTCCTAGATTAGGCTAATTTTCATTTCTTGCAAAGAGTAATAAACCTCCTTCAAGCCTTATATGCTTTCACGCAAAATGCAAGCCTAGCTTGATCCTCTTGAATGATCAGAGAAGCCCTGTTGGTTGAACTTAGACTAATTAGGGAAAACCTCTTCTATATCTTCTTATTCTGAGATTGTGGGTGTTGGAGAATCAAGGGCAAATTAGATTAATGAATGATTCTCCTTGATAATTACTTGTGAATACTATGTAGCTTCTTATTACTGCTTATATCTTCTTCATCAAGCAATTATACAAATGTTCAATCTTTATAAAAATGTAGAGATCACAAGAAGACAAGAGAACCAAAATTAGGCTACTAGCCAGAGGAAAACCCGACAATCCTTCTCTTATAGAATCATATCAAATGAGATATCAAAAACCATTCTGCAACCAAGAAACTAAGTCCAAGCCTTCCTCCAAATCACTTCCAAGATTCAAAGTCAATGCAGGTCAAACTATTCCAATTTTGGTCAAAGCTTTTGTAATTCAAACTTGCAACAAAGGGGAACGAAAATAGGTTTGCCACTGCCTCAAAAATCTCAACCTCATTTACAGAATTAACTCTTCATACATGCAAGTTTTTTCTTGTGTAGACTTGCCTTTTCTCTCTCCTTTTAACTCAATGTATATCTCCTTTGTTAGGCGTAGAAAGAACTTTATGTGTTGATGAGTGAATGTCCTTCAAGCGGATTGAACTATCCTTTATATATAGTTGTCCAAGAGGTCAAATAGGTGTCTCTTAGAGGCCCAAGCCGACTTGTCCAAGGAGGGCCAACTTCGTCAACTTGTGGACTTACAAATCAACATAAAGTAATTTTATTTTCTTACAAAGGTCCAAATGAGACATGACTCAACTACATGTTCTTTTGACTCGAAATAAATTATTTTTGACTCCTTTTTGCTCACTAAGCATGAAGAACATACTTTGACAAAACTATGATAAATATAATAAATACATTAATGATAGATCTTCATTACGAAGACCAAAACTAGTTACATACTCCAACAGAGGGGAAACGGTAAACATTCAACTTGTGAAGTAAGGTTTTGGGCTTGTTCCCTTAGTATTGGACCTCCTTGCAAATGAATTGACCTGTGGGCTCTTGAGGGTACTCAATGAAGCTAAGCTTTACCCTATAGGACCCCCCTGCAGTGTTCCTTAAGTTGATGAGGATAAGGCTGGAAGAGGCCCCAACCTCAATTAGATTTGATTTATTGCAACCACACATTTCATGATATCCACTCACACACTTGATTAACCAAAGCCCAAGCGAAAATCTAATCTAACTAAAATCAACCAACAACACTCCATCACATTCCCTTTTGCAACACTTAGTACTCGTCATTATCTCATTGCCACTTTACTTTCAAGTACATTTATCTTTTGGGCATTTTCAATTCAAGTACTTTACTTCCAAGCATTTTACTTTCCAAGTACTTTACTTTAAGCATTTACTTTCACAAGTACTCTCTTGGCACTGGTCTCGTTGGTTATCTCATTTGCTATTTCAGTACTTCATTTATTTAATTGTAACCACTACATCTATTGTTCATGGTGAAGTTATTTACATGCTTTGAAGATTACACGCTACAATTTATTTATTGATGATCAAATGCATCTTATGTAATTTCATTTAACTCCTAGAACTTGATTTAGTTTAACTTAGCTTAATCAAGTTGTTGATTTCAAGTAGCATCAAATGTTCTCTAAGTCTCAAATTTTGCAGGGAGGCTTAGGCACATGTATTCCAAAGAACCTAGAAAGCGTTTTGGGAAATTCCACACATAAACAGTTTTATTAAAATAATTAATTAATTTTAATGGGACCCTAAGTCTAAACTTAGGAAATTAAAGAGTATTAATATGAATTGTGGGTGTAACTTTTTGAAGAAGACGAGGATCAAGTAGAAATGATCTTAGCCATTGATTAGCTTCTAATCTGGGTCACTGAATGTCAACGAGGAGATTATTTAAGGATGGCTTGAGGGTCATTTGGAACAGACAGACACAGATAGAGTTCAGAAGTTTGATTTTCTGAAGCAGAGCAGAGGAGTTGACAGGAGAATTTCGATAGTGAGTTGTTGCAGTGAGGGGCAAGGATAGTCGGGTTGGAGTATCTTCTCCAAGACCCAGGATAAGCAGCAGAGGGAGGCAGAGAGACACCAGAAGGGTTGACGCTAGGCCAGAGCGGCCCACGCAAAGCTTGATGTTGAGCTAGAAGGGCTCACGCAGAGACAACGCAGTCATCCAGAGCAAAAACCGAATTTTGCATAGGAGATGATATTCTTGAGCCGAGAGGGTTGGAAACTACTCCAGAAGGCAAGGCGTTCCCTCGTTGAGCTAACGCAGAGCCTTTTGAGGCTGACGCAAGGCCAGTGTAGAGATAGCTGGGGGACAATTGGTTCAACTACCAAAACAGCCGAGATTTGCCAGGTAGAGTGAGGTAATCTCACTAAGTTTTTCTGCCAGTTTATTTTCTTTGTAACTAGATTGTCGGAAGAGCATCCAAAGTTGTATTTAGAAACTACTGCTTAATAATATAAAACCCTCAGAGTTGTTGCACGGTTTTCCCGCATTGGGTTTTTCCGGGAACATTTGTCCAAAAAATATTATGTCACTTGTGTGGATTTTTCTCTATTGTTCTATTCTTGTTTTGGGCAAATTAATTTTAAGTGAAGCTTGCAGTTGTATTAGCTTTGATATTTGTTGTAGGAAGCAGTAAATAATTTGTTTCGGAAATTAACAAATAGAAGAAATTTAATTAGTTGCTGCAGTAGTTGATTCGGGTGGGATTCTCGAATTTTCACACAAGCCTTAGTCTTTTTTGTCTCTTTTTTTGTCTCATAGGATCCACCCCTCTTGGCTTCGCTAGGAGTTGACCTAGACAAAGGAGTTGAGCATTGAGGATAGCTGCTCAATTCTAGACTTGCCCACAAGGCCAGACCAAGAGGAGTTAAAGATTTTCTCCGCGTCAGCCTAGGTGCGGATTTAGGCAGGCAATAAGCACAAACAAGACTAATTTAAGGAAGTGTACGCATCGAGATAATCTTTCAGATATGCATTAGATTCTACATGCATGTACAGATGAATTGCTATAAAATAGAATTAAAATCCATCATGAATCTCAATGGTAGTTGATATGTTGCTACAGAAAATGGAACATTGCCATAAATACTCTGCTGAAGATATTTTGTATTATCACAAGAGATTTATATTTTCTACTACAAGCTCTGAAGTAAAGGTAATTTTTCTGTTCAGGTACCAACAAGACAAACTTCAAGAAGTATAAGAATCAAGAGTATCTTCAGATATGCAGTAGATTGTACATGCATGTACCTGATGCTTTACAATATGATGTATACCATTATGTGAAAACAGCAAATAATTATAATGTCCAATTGCTTTGCATGATGAAAATACACTAATAGAATTCAATTCCAATTGTCTAATGATTACTTCAATTTTTCAGACATGATTTTTAGACCTTAAAGGCAAAACATGATTTTTATTTTAACTTTACTTTATGTCATCATATATGTATACACACATAATTGTCAAGTGGATTTAGTTTGGGCAGTTTAGAGAAGATTTTGTCCACGCCACCCATGTTCAAATCGCACTCATGACATGTTTGCCCTTCATGGACCAATTGGGGTTGGCAATGTACTCGCAATCCCAGTCTCACTCAACTGCTTGAGGTAGGATGAGATGTTTCCAAACTTTTAAACACAAGGGATTAGCTCAACTGGTTGTAGCCAGTGTTATTTGGCATTTGGCTAGTTGTGTGCCAGCAGGAGCCCAGTTCAAATCCCCTTGGGTTAGGCACACTAGTCTATGTCAATGGCTTTACTAGGGATGTCAAACACAGATATGGGGAAGGATTCCTTGGGTTTCCTGCAAGGTTTTCCTAGGAGTACAAAAAGTTACAAAGGAATTTATAAATTTATGTATTTGCAGTCACACAAACAACACATTGATACCCATTATCCCATGTACCCTAACTTTTGAAGCACTATACCAACACCACGCCCTCTCATTGCCTTGTATCTATGCTACCTTGCATAAAACATTTTTCTGATAATAAACTTAGAGGGTAATAAAAATTATGAAAACGCATGTTACCTTCTCAGGGAATGTTTAAAAATTTGTTGGTGGTTCTAGTAATAGTTGTAAAGAACTTTTAAACAGTAGTGACAAAACTACATTAATAAGCATTCAAGGAGCTTACACATTTCACAAATGATGTATGATGTTTACAGATGTCATCTTCACCCTTATCACAAGATTCTTGTATGTGCCAGGCCAGGAAAGCCAGCTTTACAAACCAAACAGAAAAAGAAAACCATTGCATTCACTCAACGAAATAATCATGAAGCACATACCGCTGCAAGAAGTGCTCTTGTCTTTGTATTCCATATGCGCAAATAGCGGTCCAATCCTGCATAAAGGAATAAGACTTTGTTGATCTGAATGAAAACAGCTTCATTGCTAGGAAAATAAATAGCAAACAAACCTTAACTTTCACACATTCACAGAAAAATTAGTATTGCCTCTCATCACAATGTACTCAAATATTCACATCATCTCAAGGTCAATGAAATACGATTGATCAAGATAGAAGATCAAGGGGGCAAGGATGAATGCCGTATTACTTTTAGAGATGTACATTGTTGGCAAGAGATAAGAGATAGATAAGCGGATATGACAAAGCTGAAAGAGGACTACAAGTGAATGGCCTCTCAGAGCTGAGTAAGGAAGTAATGGGACAAATAAGGCTCAAATATTGTGAAGAAAGGAACCGACGTGCTGTGTGACAAGAAAGAGGTATAGAGCTGTGGCAAGTGAAAAAAGAGCATGGAAGACATTGAGAATCCACGAACAAATTCAAAAATGTATGACCCATAGACCAAGCCAAAGAAATCCATCTTATTTTTCCAAAGAACTTAAGAAGCCTACAGAAGCAATATTTAAAGGAACTGCCATTATACAGGAAGAGTTGGATATTTTGAAGCATCTGGTGAGCAGGACAATTGAGCTCCGTGAGTTGGTTTAGTCTTAATGAAAGTTAAGTTTGCATGACTTAGTCAAAATGGGTCAAGACTCAAAACACAGTCAAATTCTATTAAATTTTAAGATTTCTTGAACTTGCATCGAATCAGATCAAGCTTCGTCACAATCCATCAAATTGCTAAAATATGGTGAAGTTCAAACTAAACTCTCCAGCAGTTTTTTTCATATTTTGTCATGTTATGTATTATGCAGACGCAGTTTGTCAGCATGAAGCCTGGTCCTCAGCCATTGGAAAATATAACTGATGTTACTGAAAACTATGGACAGATAGTCTGGGAAATTATACCATCAAGGCCCATAAGAATGACCCCATCATCAAGCTTGAACAAATTTCCAGAAAATAGTTGACTATTCAAAGTTCAAACAATAGTTTTGGATAAAAATGCACTGTTTTGTGAAATTAAAACACAGGGCAACTGGGGATCATTTAAAGGAGATGGCAGAATCCTTTGTGGGGATTTCCTTTATGCATGTATACAGGGAATTGAACAGGATAGCTGAGAAGCTGTCAAAAGAAGGACAATTGCTGGCTGAAGTTTCAATGTCTGTAGAGGAGGTTAGGGAGGGGGTTTCAGTTACAAGTTTTTGAAAGTCTTAATTATTTTTCCCAGTTCAGACTTTATCATTCTGTTTTGTTATGATTCTTCTCGGCAGTTCTCCTATTGTTACCAAATGCCTTTTTGTGTAATACTGTAGTATGGATAGGTATTAAAAATGGCACTATTGGACGACACTTTATGTTTATACTATTTTTAAGTAGCTAAAAGCCCAAATTTAATTTTGGTAATGTAAAGGTAAAATTCTTTCTAGGAACATGATAGTAATAGCTGAGGTCATCAGAAGATGGAAACAATCTTTCTATGAAGAAAAAACCCAGTTCTTTCTATTTCTGTGAAGTGCAGGCAGCACCTGAAGAGTGTGATTTCCATTCTTCCTTTGAATAGAAATTTCATTGTTTCTTTGGAAATAGAAGAGTCTGAGAAGTTAGAACTCCATAAGTATTGAAAACGTGAAAGAAAGAAAAACATCCATGTACAATAGCAGAAGAGATGTTAGCATAATAATCGTAAAGTTTATTTTGACAGGTATTTTCTCCTAGAATAATAAGGTTCTTCTAGATAGGCATTTTTCCTAGAAGAATAAATTTATTCTAGAAGCTATGTATTCCCTAGGACATAGATTGGTCTCGTAACATCCTTGTCATAGTGATCATCCTTAAGTTGTTGGTCAAGAACACATGGCCTGTTGAGATGAGGCTAGAGGTTATATCTATGCTATGCCTCTCACCTATCATGTAATGATTTCTTTCTGATCAAATAAAATTATGTGTCCAAGGACACTAGAAATTAACATTGTATTAGAGCCCAGGATGATGAGAATGCTATACTGCTGAAAGAATCATGGTGGTGGAATGTAGAAAATAAATTATCTGCACCCTTAACCCAGTTTACAAGTTTGCATGTGTTTGTTTAGGCCCAACCCCCATGTTTTGTCATGCTGATATCAATTTCAGAATGCATTTATTGCAAACATTAGAGAGTGTTTCTACTAATTTTTCACTTTCATATCAGCTGATAATCTAAGAAACCGGATTCGCTGAAAAAGGGCCACGTGTCCAAATCCCGCGAATCGGACACGATTCGTTGGGGATTCGAATCCCGGAAGGGGACATGTACGGACACAGCGTGTCCTCTTCTGGGATTCGAATCCCCAGAAATGAAACCCGTAGGGCATGACAGATCTTAGTGGTTTTGAGGGAGATGACACATCTTGGATTTCCTGGTTTTGTGGATTAAAAGGAAATGAGTTCTTCTATGAAATTGATGAAGATTATATACATGATGAATTTAATTTATGTGGTCTTAGTGGACAAGTGCCGTACTACGACTATGCTCTTGATATGATTTTTGACAATGATGCTTTGAATGGTATGGTTTTTACCTTTAACTCTTCATGAGATTATTATTCCTGTCACATCTGTTGTGTTCCGTTGCTTAAATTTTCTGATTTTGTGTTCATAAATTGCCATTTTATAATTATACATCTAGTTGTGTCTCCAGCGATTTGGAATCAAATCAATGATTCAAGTGGATATTTTCAAAAACTCTATTGTTTCTATTCTGTCGCATGTAGAATTGATTTCTGTGCTGATAACAAGGACAAGAAATAAGGGATTATCACTTAAGTGTTCTTGGTTTTTGAGTTACATACAGGACCTATTTTCTGGGACACTGAAACTTTCTACTTGACAGAAAAATATTCAACTCAGACCATCTAGAGTGTTATATCAACTGTTACAGTGAAAATGAATGATAGATTGTTGTTGTAATTTTTATCCAGAGGGTGATGATTGCATGGTGTGTAGCAATGCAGGACCCTGCATTATACTCGGCAGGCATTTGAAATATTCTTAACAATTCAGGCCATCAGACAGTTCTATTTCTAGTCTTAAGTTACTAATAACTATCAATACGAGAAAAGAAACCCACTGATTGTTTGTGCACATATAATAGTTGATTGGTAATGAATCTATAGTTGTTTTATATTTTCTATTTCTATTTGCCATTGGCATTGCCCTACCTGTGTAACACATTTTGATTTGATGACTTAATGAGAAAACTACAGTTGTCAGTGTCTTTATCTTACTATCTTGTAAGTTGTCTTTCATTTATGAATCATGATTTATGTGACAACTGACATGTATTTGAATTTTGTATGTACTATGCATGCTATAATGTTACTAACTTACTTTGTAAACAGTAAAACTAACATCTAGATGAAGATCTATGTCTGAAATCACTGAATTTGTATCATTAATGAGAATTTGTGTAAGAAATATCTAATTTTTAATATATATATATATATATATATATATATATATAATATAAATAAATATAACGAATCCTACGTGCCCTGTTCCAGGGGGTCAACATGTCCGAATCCAACTCTCGAATCCCCATATCCTATGAATCCTGAATCCCCGTGTCAGGTGACTAAGCTAATAATTAACGCAAAAATTATGCAAGCATTCAACACATTTGAGACACTAGTTTTTGGTCAACCTAATGCCGGAAAAACCCCACAGCTTCTTAGCGAAACCGGTCTTTAAAGGAGGATTTTACTGCTTGAGAAATTTAGAATAAGTACATAAACAAACAGTGCTTATCTCCCTTTTCTGCTGTAGCATTAAATGCTCTTTTCTGGAAATTTGTGCCCACTAAAGTTTTCAGATTTCCACAAAAATTACATGCCCAGAAATTTGGCAAATCATCTCGGCCTAGCTCCTCGAAAAATGTGCCCAGAATCTTCCTCAAAATCTGTGCTGAAAGATGCCTCAAATTATGTGCCTGAAGGTGACTGTTCTGCCTCAGTTTTCATGCGAGACAGTCACTGAAATCCTGCTCGATTTTCGCACTGATTGAACTGAGTTGCTTCCTCCTTGAAATTCGTGCTCAGAATCTACTCGAAAATCCTGTTGTCCCTTGAAAATCATGCTGCTGTTTCTTCCTCGAACTTTGTCTCCATTGAAGATTCTCCCTCCTTGGAATTCAAGCTCCTCTTCTCTAGCTGCAGTTTCTCTCCTCCTTCATGAAATTTCTCCTCTTTCTCTTCTCTTCATGCTCTCTCTCAAGTGTGAAGTGAAGAATGAATTTCCCTTTTCCACTTTTGTCTCCTTGCAAAAGATTGAATCCATAAACCTAAGATCCAATGGTTGAGATTCCATCATCAAATCTCAAGATGTGTGGTTGAGATCAATTCTCCCAAATGACCCCTCTCATACATTGGCCCTATCACTTAAAAGTCTCCTAATACCTTTTTCAAGTTGTGTACCTTTTCTATTTTTTTCTCATGAAGTGATTTTTCACCTCACTTTAATATTACAAAAGTACACAATACTTTACAAATAAAGTCACCTTATAAAGTACAAGTGACTTTAATATTAGAACAAGTACATGGTACAACACTTCTAAGTACCTTTTTCACCCATTACATTAACATAACTCATAAATGTTATTGAGATTATTTTCAACACTCCCTCTTACTGAGGAAGGTGTTGCTCACCACTCCCATCCTATCTCTAAAGAAAACATGCTTGCCTCTTGGCAAAGACTTGGTGAGAATGTATGCAACATGTTCATCAGTGGATATATACTCAAGCTTAACAGCCCCTCATTGAACCCAGTCTCTGATGAAGTGGTATTTGATCTCTATATGCTTTGACCGGTCATAAAATATCGGATTCTCAAAGAGTTTAATACAAATCTGATTATCACCGTAAATCATAGTTTGTCTCAACATCTGAAGCATCTTGTGAAGCCACAATGCCTCACACCTTGCCTGACTAGCTGCCATGACATTAACATAGGTACCTTTTTCACCCATGACATTAACATAACTCATAAATGTTATTGAGATTATTTTCAACACTCCCTCTTACCGAGGAAGGTGTTGCTCACCACTCCCATCCTATCTCTAAAGAAAACATGCTTGCCTCTTGGCAAAGACTTGGTGAGAATGTATGCAACATGTTCATCAATGGATATATACTCAAGCTTCACAACCCCTCATTAAACCCAGTCTCTGATGAAGTGGTATTTGATCTCTATATGCTTTGACCGGTCATAAAATATCGGATTCTCAAAGATTTTAATACAAATTTGATTATCGCCGTAAATCGTAGTTTGTCTCAACATCTGAAGCATCTTGTGAAGCCACAATGCCTCACACCTTGCCTGACTAGCTGCCATATACTTTGCCTTTGCACTGCTCAATGCCATTAATCTTTGTTTCCTACTAAACCACGACACAATTATCGAGCCCAACGAGAAACAACATCCAAAAGTACTCTTCCGGTCATTGACACTGCCATCCCAATCTAATTTTGTGGAACCAATCAATTTGACTCCATCACTTCTGACATTGTCCAAACCATAATCCATTGTGCCCTATAAGTACCTCAACACATGTTTTGCAACCACCCAATGTACATTCTAGGTTCCATCATAAACTGACTCAATGTGTTGACTGCAAAACAAATATCCGGTCTAGTGTTGACCAGATACATCAACGAACAAATCAGCTAACGATACATAGTGGGGTTCACCAAATCGGAATCAGAAGCATGCAACTTCTTCCAAATGGTGATCATAGGAGTAGTCATAGGCCTGAAACCATCCCTACAGAATTTCCTTAAGATCATAGTTTTAAAAACTGGAACCAATGACCAGACCGGTCCACCTAATAAACCGGGTTTCAAACCAAAAACTGTCAAGCCAGGACTGGTCAGATCTCAATAAACCGACTTTTTAAAAAAATATATTAAATAATTAATTTTTAATGAAAAAACTATTTTTATGATTTAAAACCATGATTCCAAGCCAATAGAGACAAAATATGCAACGTTTGCTCATCTATAAACCATGAAAATGTGAATATATGAAAATGGCATCGAGTGCAATACATAACATCGACAAAATAAATAAGCAAGATTTAAATGGCCTATAAAGTCCAAACACAATGCTACAAGCTATGAGGCCATTGGCCTACTACAAGACTGCAAATCTACACATGTTCAATCATCAAATTCATCACCACTACTAGACATAGGATCATCAACAGGAGCTACATAGACATCATCTAGTCCAGAGTCTAAGGGTGCCTCAGCCTCATCTGCAACCTTAGTAGTAACACTTCCACCAATAACAACAGAAGTGGACCTAATGGAAGCACGAGTTCATCGAGTTGCACGACTAGTGCCTTCCATTGGTTGTTTGCCTTTTCTTTATGTGGCTACTAATCCTAGTTCTGGTGGCGCTACCAAATCTACTTCATCCCCCCCTAATGCCATGTCAATATCAAAATTAGCATCAAACACAAAATCTTCAGTCTCATCCACCCATTCTGATGTTGGATCAATATTGCCCAACACAATGGGATCTAGATCAGGTGTTTTGTTCATCATTTGGTTTCGCCTTAGTCGAAAGTTGTATTGTACAAAGACGAGATCATTTAACCATTTTTGTTTCAAGCAGTCTCTACTTTGTGTGTACGCACTCAAAAACAGACTAATTGCACTCACAACCTGAAGCACTGCAAGTTTGATTGAGGACTCTAATTCCAAATGACTCCCACCAATATGTTGCAAAGAAAAAGACATTATTAGTAACTTAGTTCATTTCATTACTTATTTACAAATCACAAGTATTTATAGATAATTTGAATTGTAAATTTATAAACAATTTAACTTGAAAATAAAAACAAATTAGAATTTCTTACCTGGTTGATCCACATCTCTTGCCATATTTGCCAGGTTGTTTCCAAAGGTACCAGCTACCAACAACCATCCTGAAAAGAGTAAGTTGTTTATGTATTTCCAATTGGTCTGCATGGATAGAGACCATGCGCTCCAAGCAATCAATCAATCCATCTCTGACCTCCCCATCATGCAGATCTCCTAGCTGAGCTTTATAATGATACTTTGCATTCAAAAAACACTCAGTTGCATGTATAGGACAATGGAGTTGATTGTTCCATCTGTTATCAATGATCTCCCATATACAGCCATATTTAGCTAACCTATCCTTGTAAGTTGCCCGTATCTTCTCCTTTACATGATCCATAGCCTCATAAATGTAGCCCATGGCCAATTTTCTCCCATCCACCATCCTTAACACCTTAACAAGGGGCTCGGTAATTTTCACAAGCTCTGCAGACCTTTTCAAAAAATATTAGAATAATGCTATTTTAGTGTTTAATGCTCATTTATGTATTTTATTTCGATCAGCAATTTCTTATTAGAAACTTCTTGTTTCTATAACTACATTCAGAAACTCGCTGCTTCTGTAAATACATTTGTATTATTTATTGAGCTTCATTGCTCGTTGTAATTGATCAATTCATTCCTTGAAATCCATATGCGTGTTTTCGCATTGTTTTATGGTATCAGAGCTAGATGATATTTTTTTCGGAAACAAAAAACAAAAAAAAATTGAAAAATTTCGTGGGGTCTGAAAAATCGTGGTTGTTTACTGGGCGTCACAATTTTTTTAGCCGCAGTTTTCTTTTTTAAGCGTCGTGATTTTTTGTGCTGCTCCAAGGCAAAGCGAATGCAAAGATCGAAGAACACACTTTCGAAGTTACTCACTGCGGTTCGACCCTATGAACAGTAAAGCAAAGACGAAGATCAAGATACTACTATCTCCTACTACCTCTTGACGCTTATACGATTCGATCCTATGACCTGAAAATCAAGATCGGAGAGTTAATTTCTTAGAAGCATGGAAGCAAGTGAATTTCCGGCAGATCCTCGACGAGGCAGCCGAGGTTTCTCCCGAAAACGAGACTGCATGTATTGTCGATTGTGTAACGGATAAACACATCCTATAAGTCGATCACCGCGCTTTTGTCAAACGAAACCGAAATTCTAATTATGGTGGCTCCAGCTCGAGAATCCATCCATTATTGTGGTGATTTTTTTTTGTGGCTCGTTTTTTTCGACCAAGGTATTTTACTTTTTTCATTTGTCAAAAAAAAATTCCGATTACAGACAGATTTGAAGTGGGTTTTGTGATATCTCGAATGGGTAGTCGTCAGAATTTTCTGGGTGCATCGTTTTCCGTGCCTCGATTTTCGAGTTAGAGGATTTGAATTTTGTTTCCAGCGCCCATTAGATTTTGTCTGGATCAACCAGCATCTGCATTGAAATGCGTGCCAGACTCCTTTGTTGTTTTTTGTGTCTTGGGAAATGTGCAAATGGCCTCGCTAACCAATCTGATGTTGGAAGGCAATCAGTGCTTTAATGGCAACAATCATAACATCTGGAAACAGAGAATGTTGACCATTTTTGAATATAGGCGTCTTGACCAGCTCGTTCTGGGCAAAGAACTCAGTCCTGGTACACCTGGTGCAGATCAAGATAAGTTTGATGATCGAAATCGAGAGGTTGTTATGCTTCTCAAACTCTCTGTGACTGATGATCAGTTACTGCAGATTCCTTCCGGCAAGACAGCTACCGAAACCTGGCAACATTCGAAGGAATTGCACGAGACATCCAACAAGAGCAAAGCTTTCTTTCTAAAGAATCAATTGTTTTCCATCATGATGGACGAACGAATGTCTTTACAGGAACATCTTAACAAGATTAAAAACATTTGAAATCAGTGCGAAGCCATTGGTCAGACCATGGAGGAAGAAGATATGGTAGTCATCACTCTGAAAAGTCTACCAAAACCTTATGAGCACTTCATAGAAACACTCAACATTACCTCCACTAATGTTGATCTGAAGTTTCCAGCGTTAAGCACCAAACTCTTGCAATAGGATCGTTGGAAACAGCAGTTTGATAGCAGTGCTTCATCAGCCTCCTCAGAAAATGCTTTTGTTGCCAAATATCAGGCCTCTCAATCCTTTTAGCAAAAAGGTTCTTCTCAGCCTTCTGATTCTGCTAAGAAGAAAGATGTGCAGTGTAATTACTATCACAAGTTCAGCCACATGAAGAGAGATTGCCGACAGAGGATTGCTTCTGAACGGAAGAGGCAAGGAGGGTCTCATCAGCAAGCAAATGTAGCAGAACATTCTGAGCAGCAGGAATCTGCCTTTTACGCCTTTATGGCTTAAGAGGTCCTCAAGTCATGCCCCGTCTTCTACCTGGTACATTAACTCTAGTGCATCACGTCATTTCTCTCATAGGCGTGACTAGTTTACTGACTTCTCATCTTTCATTGATTCTGTGGTCTTCGACAAAGGTGAGGAGTACACAGTTGTTGGCAGAGGTACAGTTCAGATCCAGTCTGATGGGCACACACTCATTTTCCTGAATGTGTACTATGTTCCTGGTATGGAAATTAATCTGTTATTTGTCAGCCACATTATGAGGAACTCTCCTCAGCTCGATGTGGTGTTCAGTGCACACAAGTGCTCCATTATTGACAGGGACACTTGTCTTACGGTTGTTGTTGGCCTAGAGGATCATGGCCTATACAGGCTTCTTGACACTGGTGATTTTCCAGAAGTGGCTCTAGCAGCGCGTGTTTCTCCCATCAGCACTTTGTGGCATCAAAGATATGGGCATCTAAACATTCAGTATCTCTCTCAGCTATCTCGGGAGGGACTTGTGTAAGGGTTACCTGATATTCAGACTCGGCATTTGGGAGTGTGCGGCGCCTGTCACGCTGGCAAGCAACATCGGTCTTCATTCAAGGATGGAGAATCTTGGCATGCATCTAAGGTACTCCAGTTAATTCATGTTGATATTTGTGGTCCTATGAATACATCTTCAGTTACTGGTTGCAAATATTTTTTGCTTATTGTCAATGATTTCAGTAGAAAGATGTGGGTGTATTTTTTAAAACATAAATGTGATGTATTTAGTATCTTTCAGAAGTTTAAGTCGTTAGTTGAAAAAGAGTCTGGCTGTAATATCATAACTCTTAGGACAGATAAGGGTGTGTGGGGGGGGGGAATTTTGTTTTCTTCTACTTTCTCCAACTTCTTATGATACCCATGGCATCAAACGCCAGTTAACCACACCCTACACAACTCAGCAGAACAGTGTTGTAGAGTGTCGCAACCATACAGTTATTGAAATGGCTCGTTCCATGTTACAACACAGGAGTGTTCCAAACAAATTTTGGGCGGAAGCAGTGTTTACTGTTGTCTATCTTCTTAACCGATCACCTACTCAGGTTGTTAAGGGGAAGACTCCAGAAGAGGTTTGGTCTGGTCGTAAGCCTAAGATCAACCACCTCAAAGTTTTGGGCTCAGTTGCATATGTTTGGATTCTAGCTTGTAAGCGCTCTAAGTTGGATTCAAAAAGCCAGAAACTCACGATGATAGGGTACAGTGATCATCACAAGGCCTATAGGCTGATAGATTTAGACGTTGATCGTCTTATCTTCAGTCGGGACGTAGTATTTGATGAAGACAGAGGGTTCTTTCAGTCTCCTCCTTCTAAGCAATGTTCTGAGGATCAGCCTCACAGTGTTCTTCTTCCATTAGGTCCACCTGATGGGAGGAATGATGCAATATCGGCATTTGATGATGCACTACCTGAGTCACCTCCGTAAAATAATCATCCGCTCACTGCTCCTGTTGTTCCTAAGCCTCCTCCACCTACTCCAGATATTGGTTCTTCTACTCTCCGGCCTAAATGGTGGGCTAAAACTATTGGTGATCTCCGGGATAATGAGCTCCTTAAAGGTAGAACTTCCAGAAATAAGAGTGAACAGCAGCCTACAGTTAATTTTGCTCTTATGGCTAACCTACACATTGTTTTTGCGCCTCAAACATATTCAGAGGCTAAGGGTATACCTGAGTGGGAACAGGTTATGGAAGCTGAATTCCAGAGTCTTCAAAAGAATCACACTTGGACCCTTTCTAATCTTCCTGCAGGGAAGAAACCCATTCGTTGCAAATGGGTGTATAAAGTGAAATACAAAGCTGACAAAACCCTAGACAAGTATAAGGCTCGCCTTGTTGCTCAAGGGTTCTCATAGAAGGAAGGCATAGACTATGAGGAGATCTTTGCTCCTACAGCCAAGATGAGTACCATACGGCTCGTTCTTGCCTTAACAGCTCAGTTCAGTTGGAAAGTCCATCAGATGGATGTAAAGAGTGCTTTTCTGAATGGTGACTTATAGGAAGAAGTCTACATGACGCAGCCTCCAGGATTCAAGGTTGTCGATCAAGAACAAAAAGTCTGTAGATTAGTCAAAGCACTCTATGGTCTGAAACAAGCCCCTCGGGCTTGGTACATGAAAATTGATAAGTACCTAACAGATCATGGCTTTCAGCGAAGTCCATATGATGCAAACCTGTATATCAAACATACTGGTGATGATATTCTATTTGTGGTTGTCTACGTGGATGGCCTTATCATTACTGGCAGTTCAGCACCTTTCATCCATGGGATCAAACAGGATTTGTGCAGCACTTTTGATATGACAGATTTGGGACTTCTTCATTACTGCTTGGGGGTTGAAGTCTGGCAGATTGATAACAACATCTTTCTCTCTCAGTCCAAGTATGCCAGAAGTCTTGTGGACAAGTTCAGAATGCAGGAATGCAAACCTACCACGACTCCTATGGAACTAGGGCTCAAACTTTCAGCTCAGTCATCCTCACCAGCTGTGGATGAATCTTTATTCAGGCAATTAGTGGGCAACCTCATCTACCTTACTGCCACTAGACCTGATATCAGTTTTGCAGTGAGCTACATTTCACGCTTCATGACAGCTCCTAACACTGATCATTGGATAGCAATGAAGCATCTGCTATGTTATGTGTGTGGCATTCCTGATTATGGACTTCTGTACATTCGAAGTTTAGATTCTACACTCAGTGGCTACACAGATTTCGACTGGGCAGGTTCGGTTGATGATCGTAAATCTACAGCTGGGTATGTGTTTAGTCTAGGATCTGGTATTGTCACATGGACTAGTAAGAGGCAACAGGCAGTGGCTCTCTCCTCGACAGAAGCAAAGTATCGGGGAGCAGTTAAGCCATATTGTGAGGCAGTTTGGCTTCGACGTATGCTTGTGGATATGCATGTTTCCCAGGCCGGTCATACTCCCTTGTTCTGTGATAATCAGGGAGTGCTCAAACTTGCCGAGAATCCAGTCTCCCATGAACGAACAAAGCATGTAGAAACCCATTGTCACTACATTTGACAGCTCGTTGAAGACGAATCCATTCGATTACTGTATGTTCCCACAACAGAGCAACCAGCAGACATCTTCACCAAGCCCCTTGGTCCTGATAAGTTTGTAAAATTAAGGGGATCTATAGGTGTTGTAGATAGATTGAGCAATAAGGGAGGGTATTAGAATAATGTTATTTTAGTGTTTAATGCCCATTTATGTATTTTATTCTGATTAGCAGTTTCTTATTAGTAACTTCTTTTTTCTATAACTACATTCAGAAACTTGTTGCTTCTGTAAATACATTTGTATTATTTATTGAGCTTCATTGCTCATTGTAGTTAATCAATTCATTCCTTGAAATCCACATGCGTGTTTTCGCACTGTTTTAAAAAATAATTGTCAAAAGCTTTATTTTTTGTCTTTTCCATCTTGTCTACAAGCCCACCGAGATTTAGTCCAATCATCAAAAGAAAACATTTTATGTAGGTTTTTTTGTTGAGAATTGACACATTACAACGTGAGAAAGTGAGTTGCAAATCTCGTAATTGCAGGCATAACAAGCTCTTTGCCCCCAGCGTTTTTCCACATTAGGCTCAATACCCATGAGTGGTTGTAGATGTATTTTGTAATGCAGTTGGCATGCTCTACAATGTTTTTTACCCACTCCACTTTGCCTATGTCCTCAAGCATGATGTCTATGTAATGTGCAGCACATGGAGTCCAAAATATGGTCTTATATTTGGACTCAAGCATCTTTCCAACAAGAACATAGTTTGAGGCATTATCTATAATGACCTGCACAACATTTCGTTCCCCCACTTCCTGAATAATCTCATTCAAAAGCTCAAATAGAAGGGTTACATTCTTCAGCTTATCAGATGCATCAACTGATCTCAAAAACATGGTTCCTTGAGGGCAAGAAACAAGGAAATTAATGATAGTCCATCTGACATGATGGAACAACATGTTTTGAGCCATGACTCTCTATACTCGGCCAAAAACTCACCAATGGAAGAAACCTCTTTTTGCAAAAGAGCTCCCCTCAATTCATGCATTGTAAGGCCTTTGAAGCCCTTTTCTACAGCTATAACAAAGTCCCACATAGCTTGGTAATAAGGTGAGCAAGCAGCATTAAATGGGATATCTACTTCATACCACCATCTAGGAATGTATTGATAACAAGTTTCATTGTATTGTTTTTTCCAATGTTGATCCAAAGTGGGTTGACGACTTGGTTGGGAGGAAGTGGGATTAGCAGAGGCAATGGCGACAAAGGATGAGAAATAACTCTGGATGTTTGTTCTCTTTATTCCTTTAGATTTTTTGCCAAGAGCATGAGGAACATAGTGAAAGGGATCATTGGTGTAAGGGATAGAAGAGGAGTCTTGAATCTCATAATCATCATACCCACTCTCTTTCATGGCTTCTAATAATTCCCTCTTCCTTGCAATTTCATCTTGGATGGCCTTCTCCCTAGCCGTATTCTCCTCAAACTTTTGAAACTTGGAAAGGTATTCTGCCCTAACAGGACCTAACACTTCATTTGGTGCTTCACATGGATTTACTTGGCCTCTTATCCTAGCGAAGTGTTGTTTCAATCTCAGAATACCCCCACCTCCAACAGGTTTATTGCAAAATTTGCATATCATTTTTCCATCAATCACATCACAATGAGCCCATGCAGTGTCTTTGGCTTCTAGAGCAATGTTGGTTTGAAATAATAAAAATTTGCGAAGAAATCTGCCATTTAAAAAAAAAATGCAACGAAGAAAAATGGAAAACCAAAGATAAATTTAGGAAAAAAATGTCCATTGTAGCCTATAACATTTGATAGCATAGAACAAGAGATTTGATAGCATAGAACACATAAAAAGATTTAATACATGGACAATAGTGAAATGAGGAATATTTCAAGTGAAAATCCTTACCTGGAAATGCAAACTAGCTTCCTTAGCCTCCTCTTGAAGATGCCAACTCTACTAACAGTTCCAAACTATCTCCAAAATAGCTCCAACTCCAACTCCATGCCTCCAAGAAAATCTACTCCAAACTAGCTTCCTTAGCCTCCTCTTGAAGATGCCAACTCTACTAACAGTTCCAAACTATCTCTAAGATAGCTCCAAATCCAACTCCAAGCCTCCAAGATGACTACTCCAGCGAAAACGCAACACTCTCCAAGCCCCTAATCAAACTCAAAAAAAACTCCAAATGAGATGTGTGAGGCAAATGAGAGGGGTGAGCTCTTTTTAAAGGCTTGGAGAGGGCGTTTTTGGGGGGAACAACCCTTATTTTCCCTCCAAAACAGCTTGGAAGCTTCCTAAACCATGTCATGTGGATCCATCGCAACCTTGACAATGAACTGACCGGTTTAGGACGGAACCGGCATGTTTGACCATAAACCGGCTAGTTCTATCCTAAACCAGTCGATTTCGTCCTAAACCAGCTAGTTAGGACCGACTTTTGTGAAATCTGGGAGACATGGACCCTTTCAATCGGGTTTTTTGGTCGATTTGACCTGGTCACCGAATGGACCGGTCGGTTTGACCTGGTCGCTCACTGAACCGGTCGATTTGAACTAGCTAGTTTGACCTGATCGCCCAATGAACCAGTCAGTTTGACCAGTTTCCAGTTCAAGGGGCCAGTTTTTTAAATTATCCTCAAGATATCACCTGCATATTTACCCTAGTCCACAAAGATATGCCCATCCTCCTGGCAAACCTCCAACCCTAGAAAGTAATGTATCAACCCCATATAAGTTATATCAAACTCAGAAGCAAGATCTCTCTTGCAGTGTTGGATGAGTTTGTCCACCCTTGTAATAAATAAGTCTTCCAGATACAGAACCAAAATGTGTGGATCGTCACCTACCAAGATAAAGTATAGGTTTGGATCTGCATCACTCTTTTGGAAACCCATCTGCTGCAAGTAGGCATATATCCTCTCGTACCATGCCCTCAATGCCTACTTCAGACCATACAAGGCTTTCTTCAACCTACATACATGAGACTCCCTACAATGCAACGCCCTCAAGTTGCTCAATGTACACCTCCTGATGTATAACACCATTGAGAAAATCGGTCTTCACATCCATCTGGTGCAACGTCCATCTCATCTTAGTTGTTATAGATATCACTGTTGGCATTATGGCACAGGTTTGGAGCTATGGCACAGGTGTTGTCCTTGATGGCAACCTTCTTTGGTAACAGATCTCAGTTCAGGCACTCAGAAAGTAGAAAAAGACATATACGCAGGTTCATCTAGACGAAGGCGCGTATACACGCGGGTTATACTTTACAAAAGCGCGTATATATTGGTGATCATTCTTTTGGTCCATGGCAGTTAGATCTTGGAACTTGAACCTATGTTTTGGACCATGGCGTCTCATCAATTGTGTCGATCCATTGTTTTGAGTTCATGGTATTGAAATGTTATGGTTTTGGACCATGGTATTGGGGAAGGCCTAGGACTATAAAAGAGGAAGGAGATCTTGTGACACATGACCATCTGGATTATTATTGAAGATTTGAAAAGGTGCTAGAGCTGGTATATTGGATGGTGATGCAGATCTGGATCTGAAGGAAGAAGGAACTTTAGCGCCAAAGGAAGGATAAGGTCTATTCATGGGTCATAATCTTTAAGCCTAAATGAGAGTATCTCTATATGATTTTGATCTGCTTGATGTGGCGCTTGTCTGATCTATAAGTCTGATAATCTGGGTTAATTAGCGATTGAATATCTGGAAGAGTGTGTTGTTCTTTATAGATCTGTACGCAGGTTCAGTGAAGCGAAGGCCCGTATACACGCCGTTTAGGGGAAGTAAAGGCGCGTATACGCAGGTTGTTCCATACGCAGATGCGTATGCACGCAAGTTGCAGACTGTTGAAAATGCGTATATGCATTAAGCTGTGATCTAGCTGTTTCTGCTTATTGCTGCTGTGTTTTGGATTCTGTTTCTGCTGTGTGGTTTCTGGTACAGTGTTCTGTGTACAGCTGTCATAGAAGTATCTACTTGTTTCAGATCTAGTTGGTGAAAAGGAGATTGGTTGATTCTTGATGATTTTTTGATGTTCATGGATCCAGTTTGAAAATTGATGAAAAGTGGTCCCTGGAAGAAAGAGAAGGTTGTAGCCTTCTGTAGGCCAGCACCTACGTACTAGTATCTTGGCTAGTGCAAAAGCTAAAAGGGGTTGTTGCTCC